>VWZK01019036.1:247899-316192 GCA_013396935.1 Baryphthengus martii | reverse complement strand
GTCGGGACGCGTCCCGCAGCGCGCTACCCCCGAACGCGGTGTTTCCGCACCGGGCTGCCCCGCGTCACCGGCCCCGAGGCGGCTGCGTCGCTGCGTGCCCTGATTTCTCGCCATTTAAACGAGTGCGGTTTTTTAACCTTTGTGTGACCGCCAAACTTCGAGTTGTGCACCATTAGTCAGAGCCGGGAGAGCTGGCGGGGGATCCTCTGGCCGCGCGGTGCTCGCGCAGCCATCCTGCTGGGAACTTCGTGCAGTTGCCCCCCCCACACCTCCTCTGCTGAAAACCCGAGAGCGAGCAGCAGAGGAGCAGCCCCGGCGGGGTTTGAGCCGCTCGGGGGGAGCCCGGTGGCACACGTGGACGGCTGCCAGCTGCTGGAGGTTGCCCATGGAGATAGATGAAGCAGGTCCGCCTGTAGCTGAGGCGCTCTGCTCTGCAGTGCTCTCACAAGAAGCGTGAGACACGAATTACTGAACGCAACTCTCGTTTCCAGGGCTGGGAAAGCTGGGACATGAAGTCTCGGGAGAATAAAACTAAAACTGACGGCGATGCCAGGCTGCTTCAGCAAAAAGAAATTGTATTTATGTGATTGTGATTTGTGTGGAAGGTAGAAAGACTAAACGCCACAGGAAAACATAGCTTTGAATCCAGCTCTCTGGCCCTTTTTCCCTCCCAGCTAACGCTTCAGAACGCATCAGTGTCTCACTGAAGGAGGACTGTGCGCTCGTGTTCGACCTTTGTACTCTTTTTTTGTTGTTATTGTTAATAACCTTCTGCTCCCTGTTCATTTTGCATTAGTCATTGCTTCAAGATTTGACTTTTTGAAGGGAAGGTGTGGCTGGACTTGCAGTAGTTATGTTTCATTAACGAACCTTTCAGTTTTTTCAGCATTCTCATTTCTTAATAACTTGGAGTTCAGAGATCGGGAGAAGACAGGAATGATACGGTTTTCCCCTTTAAGTAAGCGCTGTGTTTTGGAGATAAATGCCAAATAATACGTTCACTGAGATGAAAACACGGGAACCTACTAAATGTGCTCATATAGTTTGTGGAGATCTGCTAATGTGATCTTGCCTGTCACATTTGAAATGGGAGGAATGTGTTTTGGGGGCAAAATTTTGTTGGCTGCCAGAGCGTTTGGGTTCCATGTTCCAATATTGCATGAAAATGAGCGTGACCTGTCTGTGAGAAGACACATTGCAGTAACTTTCTCCTGTTGTTTAAGTTGCTTGTACTGAAATGACTTGCTAATAGTATTTTTAATTAAGGTAGAACAGCTGATGGGCCTTTTCCAGTGAAAATGATGTCTTTTTTTCCTTTCACCTTGTTGGATGTTAAGTATAAGTAGCAGTAGTAATAATAACAGATCATCTGCTATAACACACAATTGGAGCAAGTTTTGTGAGAGAGCGGTCCTCTGTCAGAGGGGAGAACTTGTTCCAGTCTTTCTTGAAAAGCTGACAATATAACACACCTTTTGGTGTTTGCCTTTTTAATAATAATGCAGAATTGTATTATAACAAACAGGTGAATTCATTCACAGTGCAAGCAAGGAAAGCGAACGATACGTTACTTTTTATAGCAGCTTCACGTCCTAGCAAAATAGCGTTTATAATGTGTTTTCGGGTATTTTTTTATATTGAATGATAGCATGTAAAAATAACAGGAATCTGAATTGGTGAGATGTGTCAGGTGTTTAGAGTAGGAAATCTGCATGTGTTGTGAGAGGAGCCTCAGTGGAAGAAATGCTCTGCATATTAACGAAGTAGGAAACATAAATAATAACTTTAGGTACTTCTGCTTCACTTCGTGCAGAATATAAATGTGTTTGAATAACAGATAAAAGGCTAAAGCAGTTCCAAATGATGGGTCTCTGTGAGTGCTGTCTTTATTTCGTTGTTTGGGATTTTTTTGCTTAATTGTGATGGTGAAAATAAGCAAGTTCTGCAAGAATTTATCTGATTATTTATTTGGTGCAAGGAAGCACTGACTAGTTCAGGGATCTCAGTGAGCTTCATGAAGTTGTTTCAAGTGTAATCAAGAGTAATTGGGTTTATTACCAGAACCTAGTCATTGTAACATGGTGTAGAAAAGACCCCTAAAAAGCAAGCAGAACTTGTGTTGCTTCTCTGGGGGAAAATACCTATGAGTCTGTTTTCAGATGTCTTTTTTATTGCTCTCATTTACTTATTTCCAGTCAAATCAATGACTCTAGATTAAAATAGGGTTCCTCTGTATGAGGGTTTTTGGAGGCTTTGATTCGGTTGGTGTTTCTGTAGTGAAAATAAGGCAGCAAATTGTTGTGCAGGTGGCATGTACCGTCACTCCAAAAGTAAAATGAAGTGGTGCAAACTTTTTAGTAATTAGGAAGGAAAAAAATAATTGAGCTAGCATAGCTTTGTGTGCAAGTGAGCAGAAAGCTGGACTGAAGCTGGAGTTTTGGGCACAGCTTGTAAATATTGCTTGGTACTGTCCCTGTCTTGACTGCAAATATTGCTGACGCTATGAGCAATACTGGTGAAAATGGAGAGCGAATCTGTGACAGCAGCCAAGCTCAGGCCCGGAGCCGATGGAAACGGGGCTCTTCTCGCCACGAGCCGTGCCGGGGTCCTGCCGTGGAACCACGCCTCAGGAACCTGCCCACGGAGCTGGCGGGACCGCTGCCCTGAGTGGCTCTCTGGGCGTGCCTGGTGGCTTCCCTGATTCTCAGCGGCTTCTCCTGAGGCCTGGGAGATGTCCTAGTTCGTTGGATAACTTTGCATGTTCTCTTTTTCCAAACGGAACACTCATTCATTCTGCTCGGGGGAGGTTTGCAGAGGGAGGGGGGAGATGGATGAGGGCAGCCAGAAATTGCCTCCGGTGACCTTCCCAAAGCTTTTGCTTGCATGGGAGAAAATCGTGGCTTCTTGTCACTTAAAATCTCTGCAGCTGGCACCAGGGTTCAGACCTTTGCTCCCTTCCCACTCGCTGCCTCTCTCCTCTCGGCCCTTAGTGCCTCGCTCCCTTTTCTTCCCAGGCAGAGGAGACACGGGTACACTTCTGGAACAGCTCCCTCAGTCTCACAGTATCTGTTTATTTATTTATTAATAGTGAGATCCCCAACACTATCATGACAAGAAAAGGCTTAAGGAGAACGCTCTTGGAATCTTGTGGAGGTTTAATTGCTCTCCAAGCCACTACCAGGCAGGAGGACGTGCCTTTCCAGTCCTGTGCGCTCTGCCTGGAGCGGGCATGTGTCACCAGTCGGGAAGGTCGCTCCAGCACAGGCGTGTCCTCTGTCCAGGGCATGTGTCCCAGGTCAGGGAGGTGACTCCAGCACAGGCTTGTCCTCCTTCCAGGATCGGCTCCATGAGTCAGCTTTTTCAGCTCCTAAAGAGCAGTGTCTGGCACTGCGGTGGGAAGAGCACAGCTCAGGGAACCAGCTTGGCCAGTCTGCTGCCTGCCTCGCCTTGCCTCCCTGGAGCCAGCAGTGATCCAAGTGAGCTGTGGAGAATTTCTGTGCCTGTCTTTAACTCTGTAATCCTTTCCATTGCATCCCACACTTGCAGGCGAATGAAGACAGCATCGCTCTGGGAAAAGTTAAGGAAAATCCATTCTTAATGTTTTGGTATTTTTAAACAATATGCCTTTTTAACAGAAGTAAGAATTTAAAAAGTTAGGCATACTTTTAATATGCATACGTTTTCCTCCTATTCTTGCAATTTTAAGGTATAGTGGTTACAAAAGAAAAAGAAATTACTGTTTTTTTCCACAATATCTCCATGGCCATCTCTTACAGACCTTCCACCTCTCCTTTATCTTGTGCAGCAGTTTACAAAGTTCTTACCTAGCACTGCAGATTGAAACTTCCTGTTTAATGGCTTTTAAAAGTCACTTTAGCTGTGCCTTTCTTTTAGTGGAGAAAATAAAACTGTGAGTTATGACTTTGAGAGCGATTGATCCATTCTTCGAGGAATGATTAAAATGAAGACTTCTTCCCCCAAACCATCACGTATAAAAGACTAGTGATCGAAGTGTTCTAACTCAGAGGTAGTGGGGTTTTGTGAACCTTAACTTGACATTATAGCTAATCTAATATTCTGATTGGTACTGTGATTAATTCATTATTAAAGAGAAGAAAGGAATCTGTTGTAAATCCTTTGAAGGTGCATGTACGAGCTGAGACTTGCTTTCTGCATCGCAGCTCAATGCGGGGATTTTTAACCTGTTTACTGTTTATGCAGCCGTGGGGTGGTAACTGTGGGCAGCGAACAGTTACCCACTGGGTCTGCAAAGGAGCCGGCTGACAGGCACCATGCAGGCTGTGTAACAAGCCAGCCTTTCTTCTGACTGGATTTGTAAACAGGAGATCAGAACGCCAGGTACACCCTGGAGCAGTAGGTGGGAGAGCTCCGGTGGGATTCACTTGTGCCGGCTGGCAGCGGGACAGAGCCCAGCCAGGGCAGCTGTCCTTAACATAGCTGGAGCCATCTTCAGAGGCAGCAGGAGCACAAGGAGCAATGTCCTGGGAGGAGGTGAAGGGGCCAGAGGCAAGAAGGTGGGAGCAGTTTCTCTTGGAAGTAGCAGAGGTCTGGGGAGCGAGGGGGGAAATGCAGGAGCCGGAGCATGTGGTGCCAGACGTTGCCTTCTCTCAAGTGAGGTTCAGCTGTAAGGAGCAGGGAAGAAGTGTCAGAGAAAAAATTGGATTTCTGTTTGTTTGCATGGGTGCCAAAAGCTTTTCCTCTCTTCACCTTCTTAACAAATCCTGGTGGTGGTGCGACGTGGCGTGGAGAGCTGCAGGCTGCCACCTGCACTCCGCTTCTGACTTCTTTGTATAAATGTACTCAAAAGCATTTGCGCTACACGTGTCCAAACAGAAAAGCACTAATTGATATTTTCCTTCACTTTAAATTATTTCAATCACGCCATCTCAGCTAGAAATAGGTGGACAGGAGTCTGTCCAGCAGTTGTGGCGCCCAGAGAGGCGGTGGCCACAGCGCATCGTTAGCGCTCCCAGAAGAAATTCTTCACATTTCAAAAACTTGTCCTTAGCTGTCTTATATGGACAGAATTTTCTATTATCGTGCAACACGTGAATCGAGTCTTTGTACATTTGTGATCACAAAGGTAAATCTGGTTGGTGACAACTCGTAGCCTTGTGACAGCGCCGTTGGCCTGTGCGTGTGCGGTTTGCGAAGGTGCCCTGGTGGGCCGGGACCCGTGTGTGTGCAGCCGGCTCAGCTGCAGGCTCCCTGCTTTCCCTGAGACATCTTTTGGAAACATATAAATATAAAAAAAAAAAAATTAAATTCACCAATCTCTGAAACAGTGTCCGATGAAGAAGTCTTCAACTTCCACGTCAGTGTGATGTTTAAAAACGAAGTGTTTCCTATCTTTCACAAAAAAACCCAAACAAGATGGTGTATGTAATGCAGCTGATTTCAAGGGCTCCTGGACAAGTGAAGTGCTGGTGTCAGCTGGAGAAGTTCTGTGTACAGATGTTTGACACTTCGTTGATTGTCTTTTGCAGATGCCTACTCAAGTCTTGCATGGTATCTGAAGATAAATGAGGAGACAGATCCTAAAGAGAGTTACCGTTTTTGTCTTGGTTTTATCTGAAAACAAAATTGCCAGATCTTGTTATTAAGGAATAAGACAACAGTATCAAAATGACAGCATGTCATGAAAGAAGATTTCATTTGTACTGCGATAGCGCCCGAGCTCCAAACTGATGTGCCCTTCTGTGAAGCTGAGGGAAATCCGCGCTCCACAGAGCTCTCAAAGACGAGGGCAAAACTTAAGCAGATGGCTGAAACAAGTGGAGGTGATTATAGCAAGAATATTGACTTTCTGCAGTACATCCTTTCATCCAGGGTGCTTGCCATCCAGCGACAGTGCTGAGCTGTTGGTCTGTATTATTCGATACAGCCTTAATCGAAGATATGCTGGCAGAATTTGCTGTCTGCTGCTGCCCTGGATCCTTCACGCCCAGCTTTGTCCTCCTAACTAATGTAATGAAAATAACCAGTGCCGTATTTTAGCTGAAATAAAAAATATTGATGTATGAGATGATTGGTACAATATATCACTTGTTTTTGGGGGTGTGTTTATGTTTCAAAGGAGAGATGTAAAAACTTTGACTCCAGAAATTTCAGCTGGGCTCAGAGATCTATGAGATGTGTCCGTTTGCTCTATGCTGTTTGGACTGTCCACTAAAGCAAGGAAATTACTAAGTTTTCTTAGTTTTGCCGTTGTTTCTTAGCAACAGCATACACTCAGATTTGGGAAATTTCACCTTGTTTAAATACATTATTTTCCAGAAGATACTTTTAAAAATCATTGTTGAGAATTCTTTATGGAATAGAAAGGCTGACACACAAGCTTACTGTGGTTCAAAGACTTAAATTTTTTAAGAAAGTTCTGAAGTTCTAGTGGAGAATACTGCTTCTTGTGGGATGCTTTTTTGTTCAGGCTGATGTAATCAGTTCTGCAGTACTGAGAGAGTTCTTTAGTATTGTTGTGGAACACAGAGGTCGTTTTCAAGCACCACGAAAAGCTCACCAAGTCATGTACTGGCACTGAAATAAAAACTAAAAAACACCACCAACAAAAAACCCCCAAGCAAACAACAAAAAACCCCACCTCAAAGATATTCAGCATCTTAAACTCTGTTGAATTAGCAAGGCAGGCTGAGCACAGGAATTAGATTGGTCTGATGTGCTACGGAGTTTTGTTTTGTCCCCCGCTGAGTGTTTAGGAAGGAGCAGGAAGACCACCTGCACTAATAAAGTCTGAAAATTTACTCGCCATGTAGGAAGAGAACTCTTTTTATTAATATATTTACTGGTATTCATAATGACTAGATTTTTGTGTCTTTTTTTTTTGTTTTTGACTGTAATAGATATACAAGAAGATACCTTAAATCACAACTCGCTTGCTTTTAGGAAGCATGTAGTTCATCAGGTTTAGAAAGCCTTGCCTTCCTTGACTTTGAGCAAATACTCCTTTAGTAACAAAGATGATTATATTAAAGTTGTGTTATTAAATGGTCTCGCATTACTAGTCTATCAATTTATTCTGTAAGGCATTAACACAGTTCCAAAGGACTGAAATTTGAAATAGAGAAAGGAGTTACAATTGTTTAGACTGCAAAGGTAACTCAAGTTATTGTCATTTTTCCAGAGTTTTCCTTTTGTCTCCCTTCATCTCAAAGCATCACAGGCATCCTATTACAAGACAACAAAAGTATTCCGCTATGGTAGTAGTCCAGATAATTTTTGTTGTAGAAAGTTGGAAGTAATGTGTTCTCTGTAGCATCGTAAGCTGTGTGATGTTATTTTCATGTGTTCAAAATTGAACAGTTTCAGTAAGACCATCTGATTAATAGCTCTTTTATTAGTTACTTAGTCTTATGTGCAGATTAAAGTCGTTGATGGGGAAAATACCAGGTTGATACACTAGTTAATCTGCATGCAACTTTAATGTTGGGATGCATCAGTACAAACAATAAAAATACCGTCTTGTCACCCATGGAAACATTTCTGCTGCAGTCTGTAGCAGGTTGTTTTTAAACTGCTCTTTTGGTTGCTTTAAATAACACCTGGGAGTCCTCAACTTCTCAGTGTTTGTTGGAGCTTTTTTCCCTGGTATTTAGTAAATAATGGCTGATTGATTGTTATGATTGACTGTTGTGGAAACAAAGTCTCTGTCTCTGCAGATGCTTTCTGCATTTTGAAGCATAAACGTTGTTTTTTCCTGGTGAAAGGAAGCTGAGATTGATCAGGCTTTAGAAGAATGTCACCGTATGACACCTTCTGTCAGCTCCTCCTTCCGTAGCCTTGCCATCAGAATAGCAGCTCAGAAATTCTTCAGCTGACAGTCCAACCATCAAACACGTTCTTTTACTTGCAGAGAATTTTGTTTTTCTTACTAAATCAAGAACTATCGATGCTAAGCAGGAAACTTCTTCAGTATTTCATGCTTCTCTTGGAGCTCATAACTGGTTCTGTGTGGTCCTAAGGGAACTTTTCCCCCCAGGTTCACCAAAAGAAGCCGGCAGTTGGTAAAAGCCTGTTCCTGCCGTCTGCGTGGCAAACAGCCACCTGCCTGCTCAGGCTTCTCTTTCGAAATACCTGGCGTGTCTGTCTCGCTTCCAAGTCTTTAGATGGGCAAACTTAAACATGTTGGAGGGAGGGAGGCAGGATGTGCTGCTGCCTCGGCTCCATTTCTGCTCCTTCCCTCCCTGCCCAGCATCTCGCGGAGGCTGCCTTCGCTTCGGCCTCCTAACTTAAAACGCGTGATTTGCACGTTGCACAGAGTTATGGGCAGGCTACAGATTTTTATTTTGAGTGTAAAAGTGCCTTCTAATTCTGTAAGTTCGAGTGTGCTGTGTCCTCCCGTCTCCTTCCCTCGGTATGAACAGATACTAACATTGATTAACTAATTAACAGCCAGCTCCAGAGCCTCTGCTCTGGCAACTAACAGCCTCAAACTGGAGGAAAGGAAAGATGTAGTTGTGATAACTGAACAATCTTCTTAGCTTTCTTATTTTTTTTTTATACCTTTTATTTTATCAACTCTTTCATTGTACCCATGTCTTTTATGTTCACGCTTGTCGATGGGTTTTGTAATTTCTTAAACTAAGGCATCGGGTGAATATCCTTATGGAGGAGAATAGTCTAGTGAAATTCAAAACTCTTGAGCTTGCTTGGCCTGTGTTTCAGAGTCAGGTTTTGTTTCTAGAGAACAGATGAATAACTACTGTTCGTCAGCATCTTTTGTTGCAAGAATCTGGCCACTTGTATTTGAAGGTTTTAAAAGAAGGTTCTGTACGGAATATGGGGAACAAAAAAAGCCAGCGTATTAGCTGTCTCCCTTCAAAATACTTCTCCATTTTATACAGCATTTTAAAAGGTATTGTAAGTTGGGACTTTTTAGCTGATTTACCATTAAATTCCCAAAATTCAACTGAATCCAGTAATGCAAGGTTGAAAGCTGTCTTGTTTGTACGGCCGACTTGTTTCTGTGTGGTGGCTGGGAGAGAGAGCTGGGGGTACAGATCTGCGTGCCTGTCTGGTCCTTTCTTCTCCAGCATCTCTGCCTTCCTTCCGCAGGCCGTCACCAGTCAGGAATATCGCACCAGACCAGTCTCCAGGCTGGTGCAATGCTGCTTTTCTAAAGTTCTTGTGGGCAGCTGGATTTATTACTTGCATTTGATGCTTGAGCTTTTTCAGTCTCTTTGAAACGGGACAATCCAAGCTGAACGCAATGCTTATAACTGAGGATATGCTGGTTTTTGAAAGTAATGCTTTCTTATTTGTAATGCTTTTAATCATCTCTTCTGTGGCGTGTGGGGTGGGCAGATGTCTTTGCAGTAGCATTGCTGACTTGATGTGCCTCCCAAGGGACCTTACTGACAGCCTTGTCCAGGCCACAAGTTCAGACTTCTCGTCAGTGTGTTTGTTTAGTATGAATGTGAAGCAGTTTGGTGTGATGTTGCCTCGTGATATAAGATGTGTTACATTTGAGAGACTCACAGCTTCATAGGTGCGCAAACGCAAACTGCGCTTTTCCAGGTCTAAGTGCATCTTGGCTTTCCTCCCAGCTTTTCCTTGAAGGTAGAGCTGCTGTTCAGTATCATTAATCTCACCCGGTGTACTGGAAGCTGACCTAGTAACTTTGAACGACGTGGGGCTAGTGCCCAGCTGTATTTCCATTTTGCCTTTTTTTATCTCGAAGCTTCTATTAGGAGGTACAGTGACTGTGCTGCTCACCTGGCCCCACGTCAGGGCCACGTCTTCATCTAGATGAAAGAACGTGTGACTGTCAGACTTCCCACACTACAGATTTATGTGTAGGTTTGTATGTTATCTTCAGCTAGAACGGTGATTTACATGTGCGGTTTCCTTGGGATGGGGGCATCCAACATCTTCCCCCAACTAAGTTATCTTTTACCATGACACAGCTACAACTGTGTAGATTTTCTCCTGTGCTGCTGGTTTTGGATTGGTTAGAACAGCCGTCGCCTTGACCATCTTGATGAGCTCTGAACTGCACAGACAGGATCAGATCCCTGCTTAGTCCCAGGTGATCTTAAACCAAAATGTGAAGTCCTACTGTAAACCTAGCAGAGGGAGATACAGTGGCTTGAACTAATTGACTTGGAAAGCCAATTTGTACCTTTAAACTTGGTGGAACCTGGGCATGTGATTCTAACTATCCCGTGGATGTCCAGATGTCCAGTCAGAGTGCTGTGGGTGGATGCTAAATGCAGCTAGAGCTTTGATTATTAATAAGTTCAGCTACTTTATGAAGATATTGGTGTATATTTTATTGAAGAGCCCAAGTTGAAATGGCCCTACCACAGAAGGAAAGCAAGCAATTCACCTTGATTTGACCTTAGTGTTTTCCAGTTGCAAAGATGCCAGCAGCATATGAATCAAAACAATACTGACCATAAACACATCCCAGAGGGGCGGGCTGCCTTCTGCTGGTTTAACTGTGTGACTGGAGTAGTTGGGTTTTCCCTTATAGTAGATCTGATTTTATTTGTATAAATAACAAAAACTGAATTGGGTGTACCTCTGTGATAGGAATCCACTCTAAGGATCCTAACAATACACTTAAAATAGTGAAGAAAGCAGCCACCGATAGTTGTATTTTCAAGTGATATATTCAGTACATTTTTTTTTGCTTTTCTAGGGTGTTCATTACACTGGAAAGTTTCCTAATTTATAGTTACAGAGATAAATTTATTTATGGTCATTTAAGACCTATTTGGTCTTCTCTCAAATGTTTCCTTATGCTTACTTTTACTCCGAGGTATTCATAGAAATCAGTGTCTCCTCAGTCTCTGTTTTGTAAGGTTTTGGCCCGTCACAAAAAGAGGTTTTGGTCCCTTCATCATCACAAGAACCTTTGAGTTCAGTCAGACCAGCACAGCCAGCTGCAAACGTGAGAAATGGGAGCTGTGCCAGGCCCTGGGTTAACTTGTATTTCATTATAATGGAAGGAACACTTCAGGGTCTCTGCTGTAGTTGTGTTTTTGGCGTGTTCTGCGATGGCACATGCCATTGTTGCGGCCATCTCCCGGGAACGGCTGGTGAGTCCATGTGCTTCTCACCAGTCACTTCCTTGCGATGACCTTATCGGCTCTTACAGAAACTTTCACTGGTCACCTTCTGCAGCTCGGGTGAAGAACAGCAGCGAGATGAATTCCTCGAGGTCTTCTGTAGCAGCACGTCTTTGTCTTGTTCCGTCTTAGGTACCTGGTACGATGTTACCTGATCGTGTTTCCTCTACAGACAAATGGTTTTGGTACTCTTGGAATTTCTGTGTTGCTTTAGCAAGTCTTGTTTGGCTTGATTGTCTGTCACTTTCATGTAATTCCGTTATTATTTGGAAATTACTTGGAAAACAACAGTTTACAAAATTCAGGGCCGTGTAGATTTTGCCTCTCCTCTTTGGGTGCTCTGCTGTTTCACTTGTACCTCTCTTAAAGTAGATGTGTTTCCCAGATAAATAAATCTCTGTTGGCTTAGGTGTACACTGCATGCTTCTGCTTGTCATCCCTTCCACCGCTTGGGATAGACAGGGCTTTGTTCGGGAGCAGGAGCATCGGAGAGCTCTGCTGAGCTCAGCTGGTCGATTTTACCGCGCTGTTTTCTGTTTCATAAGAGCCGTTTTTCTCAAATTGATGACTTCAGTTACAGATCTGCCTACTTAAATTATCCTTCCATATAAAATTTAGTTCAGTCCGTAACAACGTGGTCCATGGCAGAGGTCCTCCTGCTGTCCCCAGGGCTGACAGAGCGTGGTGCAGAGGTCCTCCCGCCATCCCCAGCGCTGCAGCAGCAGCAGTTTGTGGGCAGGACTGTCCTCCTGGGAGGCAGCCTGCGTTGTCCTCGGCCGGGCTCTCAGCCTCGTGCGGTTCTGCTGTGCCTGCGCTGGGCTGCACCAGACGCGCGCGCTTAGTCCGGCGGCTCCTGGCCCACGTGGGATGTCAGCATTGCTCGGACCCCTGGGCGCTGCCTCGCTAGTCTGAGGGCAAGAGCTCTGCAGAACAGCCCAGGCGTGTTGCTCTATCAGTTCAGTTACAAATAAATGCTGCCTTTTAAGGGGACCACAAAGAGAATTTAAGGGACGTCTGGTTTATTCCATCTGTCTGGCAAAATAGCTGGGCATGTCCTTCCTGCGGCTCGGTGAGAGGATGTTGACAAGCAGCAACGGCTTCGGTATGAAAACCGGATGAAAATGGGACAAGGTAGTATGTGAGTGTGTGTTTACCTTGCCCTATTTGGACATGTTGGTCTTAATAGCCTCTCTGAAGTCTATTTTTAAAAGATAACAAAAAAAGATTTTTAACAGTGTTCATCGGAGGATGTGTTGAGAGTTACTTGGAGTTAACCAGCAGCATCACTGTAGGGAAACAAGTTACAAACTGTGTTTGCTGTTGTAGGAAGCAGCTTCTTTAAAAGTGTTATTTGAAGAAATAATTATGTGCAGACTCTGTAATGCAGACACTTTTCATTACGTTTTTATTGTCCTTTTGTTTGACAAAAGAGGTGGAGCGTTGCACTTCCCTTAAAGAAGAGAAGTGTACGGCAGGTTTTGGGGCCTCTTTCTGCCCCTCCTGTGCTGGGCATGTTACCGTTTGCTCTGGCATTTGCAGCTTTCCCTGTCTGAGCTAACGGAGAATGTACCAGGTGAGCTTTAAAAGAAAACTGAGTTTAAACCCTCTGTAGAACCGGTTCTGTGCCTTTGCTGAGGAGCTCCATTTAAAAATGTTTGGATTCTAAGTGGCCTCTCTCACGCGTAAAGGCACAAAATGCGATGGGACAGATACGTGTCCTGCTGCCATCTGTAACTCATCTGCTGTCTACCATACTGAGAAGATAACTAGCGACTGCCTGACAGCACCTCGCTGAAACCTTTCGGGTTTGGATAGCGTGAGCAATGTGTGTGACAAATATTTTCAATTCCTGCGGTATAAGAATTACAGGTCTTGATTCCTGCCTTCATTTGTTGATTCCTTCCTTCATCCTGCGGCTGGCTGTTGGGGCGTTGTTTGACTCGGGCTGCCTTCCTGCCAGGTGCTCAGCTGCTTCCTCTGCTTTACTTTGCAGTGCTCGGAAAGTTCAGTTCAATATCAGCTATCTGGAATCGTATGTATGTTTATGAAGCTTAAGACGGACGTTCTAAAAATGGAGAGATGTGCCTCTAACTGCAATTCCTATTTAAGCGTTATGTGAAATAGCAATCTTGCAAGTCCTGGAAGTACATTCCTTGCCGCTGCTGTCATCCCTGAGTGTATTTCCTGAGCTATTATACTGGCGTTTTCCTGGACTTGCACGGTGCAAGCAAGAGCAGGCTTTCTCTGTTTTGAAAGTGGAAATCCCCTAAACCAGTAATTAATTGCTGGGTTTTTTTTAAGACCTAGCGTTGTGTAATTTTTCAACTGCTTCATGTTAGTGAGAGGATTTGCTTTTGATAGCTGCGCTTTAAACCCCTCATTTTGAGCTTTATGTTAAAGCACAGTGAAAATAACTGATTAAGTTCGTAACTTTTCTGGTGGTAGAGGCGCTTATTTAAATGTATTAGCATTAATTGTCAAGCATGTCTAAATCCTAACTGTGAGCATTTGATTTATTTTTTTTTCTATTATCAGTAGCTATGAAAAGGTCTAAGAAATAAAGTTAGTTTGAATTGGGAGGGTGACAGAGCACCCCGGTATCCCATTGGAAGAGACAGTAGCACTTAAATAATTAATGTCATTGATACTGTCCAATACCTGGCAGGAAGATAGCAGTAGCTTTTAAACATTGTCCTTGATTATTGCTTTGTCTTTTCTGCGGTGACCAGTATTTCAACTGTTACCATTTTTCCCCGTGCTCTGTAGCCAAACACAGGCAACTCCTACATAAAATTTGCATGGCTTTGGTTGCTCTCTTCTGACTTTTCAGTTAATCCAACTTGAAATCGGGTGCGCAAGTCTGGATATACCTCTTCAGCTAAGCAGACTGGGGAAATTGTGTGTTTCAGTGCAGCGGGAAATGGAAAATAAACAGGACTGCTAAGTAAGGTGGTTGTTTATTTTTGTTTTTCTCCTCCTTCTTTGTTGTCACAGGAAAGTGTGCTTTGATTACAGGCATTCCCAGCTTCATGGTGTTTTCCACGGAGCTGTGGTCCTGCTGATTTTGCTGCTTGTCTTCTGTACATTGCTTCAGCACATGATTTGGTCATCTTTGTAGGCTGGGTGAACTTCAATATAGGCAAGGCAGGACTGTGCGTGTGGAGGCAACAAGAGACCAATGGGTGTCACTAGGATGGGCAGACAAGCTTCAACATTCAGCTTGGGTTGGGATCAGCTGTTTTTGAGCACAACGTTTGTTTGTAAATAGATTGTCCTGTAGTTCATGATCTCTAATGCTGGCCCTACCATGCAGCGATATGCTTATTCACCAGCCACCAGCTACAAGTTGTGACAGTGGTGCTGGCTTTCATAGAACTGTTCTGGTTGGAAGAACCCTTTCAGATCATGGAGTCCCAGCATTGCCCCATCCCTGCCAGGGCACCGCTAACCCCTGTCCTTCAGCACCACAGCTCCACGCCTTGGAAACCCCTCCAGGGATCAGGGGGACTCCAGCCCTGCCCTGGGCAGCCTGGGCCAGGCCTGGACCACCCTGGAGGGGAAGGAATTGGTCCTCAAATCCAACCTAAACCTCCCCTGGGGCAACTTGAGGCCGCTTCCTCTTGTCCTGGTGCTTGTTCCTTGGGAGCAGAGCCCGACCCCCCTGGCTCCAAGCTCCTGAATTTCAGGGAGTTGTGGAGAGCCAGAAGGTCTCCCCTGAGCCTCCTCTCCAGGCTAAAAGACTGTTCTTCTGCTGCCCCAGGTCCCCACACCTGGACAGTACCTGTGACTGAACCCTATTTCAAGCCTTTCAATGAAAGGGAACTACCAACTACTGCTTTGATTGCAGCTTTCTAACAAGTTACACTGGTTGTCTCTCTTCCCCACGGTATTTTCACCTACGCTGTCAAGGCTGCTTGTCAGAAGGCCCCATGGCAGTGTCAAAAGCTTTATGTTCAAGATGTATTGCTTCTAGTGCTCTTGTCATAGAACAAAATCAGCTAGATTTGATGTAATCTACTCTTGACGAATCTGTGCTATTTCTTACCGCTTGAAGTTCTAGTGCCTGTGACTGGTTTTAGTGTGCTTGACTTTCCCTGCTCAGAGATTAGACTAGAATGCAGGGCAGGGAATTAAAAGCTAGAAATAAGAATAATGTTCTTGTGACCAGTATTTTGAGAGATACCTGTGAAACTTTGGATTTGAGCTATTAAAGTACGTTTGAGTCATGTTTTCGCTCTTTCAGGAACCGAGGCAGGAAAGCTATCTAAATTGCTTCTCCAACAGGTAAACTTTGATGTAAAATATTGTCCTCTCATGACAAAATTGTACAGGAAGAAATGTTTTTCTTTAAGAGAAGAAAATCCCATCTTAGCGTCGTCATAGAGTGTTGCGTGTAGGTGCAGTGCTGCACACAACAGGAAGCCTGAGAGTACTGGTCACAGTTTCTTGTTTTGACCGAACGTTAGGAAAAAACCTGAACCGTTTGCCATCATTCAGTGTTTGTTTCTCTTCTCAACCATTTCCATGCTTAATCTTCATTCCTTCAGTATATAGTTCTACAAAAGTCTGAATTTTCTTGTTGCTGTACACTCAACTGTCTACATTTTGCACTGTGGGCATCTATTTCAGAGTGTGGTTAAAATTATTGACATTATTTAATGTACCATTGACCTGACTTTTTTTCCCTTCTGGCACTTCTGCAAAAAACCTGCCTAGCCGGACGTTTTAGCCTGTGTCTGACTCTATAGTTAAGCTTTTATCATCCACCCCCTACTAAGGGAAGGCCTCTAGAATCATGGAATTGTTTAGGTCAGAAAAGACCTTTAAGATCATTGCCCAGCTGTTAACCCAGCGCTGTGGTTCACTTCGATAGGAATAGTTCATATAATTTTTATGTCCATGGAGTTATGTGTAATCCTACTACCAGTACTTAAAGAGTAAACAAAGTCAAATATACCTCAGAAAACTAGTACCAATGATACCTCTTTTGGGGGGAGATTGGAGAAGTCATTGAAGTATTGGCAATTTCAGCCTTAAAAGCCAGACACTTGTCTAACTCATGTCAATTTTGCTACTACCTGCAACTTTTCTTTAGCTTCTAGCTTGGACAGCAGAAGAGCTCCATTTCTTAAACACATGTAGAGCATCCTTAGCAGCAAACTGAGTTTTGCTGTGCAGTTCTGGTTCAGAGCAAAAATGGAGAGTAAACTACCGTTCAGTAATTGATAAAACTTCATTTTAGTAAAGCCTTTTGCTAACGCGTGGCCATGTTTGTCAGAGAACAGTGGTATTCCCCAGTCTGTCTTCATGGTTATGCAAGGATTTGACATTTCAGGAGGTAGTCATTTGAGCAGCAACAACCATAGGTTGCATTAAAGAACTTATAAATGTATCCCGAGTGAAAGCAGAAGTTTCAACATCGCCAGTTTCTAGATTTTGCAAGGGCATAGTTGGATTTTTCTCTGCTAAATCTGACTTAAACTGCAGCTCATTGGTCACTTATTCCTGAACTGCGGCTCTTGGCGCAGAGATGGAGCGCGCAGGGTCAGTGAAAATGGGTGAGTCTGTGTTACCGGTGAAGTCACAGCGCTGGTCTAGCCTGGTTGGCTTTTAAAGGCAGGGTGCAGTAGGGGTTGGTCGTGTCTAGTCCCAGGCTTGCTCAGCGATGCATGTTACACCACATCCCTCAGCAGCTTGCACTGGCAAAACAGGGGCCACTGTGGAAGTCTCTGATTATTCCACTGTCTTTTGAAATTGTGGTTGTGGCTGTTAATTTTTAGCGTTGGGAAAATTGTTTATATAATTATTGTTTTCCAATATACTATATGACAAAAGAAGCATACTTTTTATAAAATAAATCTGTTTTTGTAATGCTTCCAGTTGAGATATATCTGCCTGCAGTTAGTGTGCATGACATTCAGCGATGATATATATAGTCATACCTCAGTAATAATTTCACAGGACTGGGAGAAAATATGAGTGGAAACTGAATAGCGTCAGCCACCACTGTTCTGCTTGGTAGTGTTTGTATCTTTACTGACAGTTATTCTCAGCTGAGCTCCTGCTGGCTTGTTTCTGGGAGTTTTCCGGTGGGAGGCTGAGGAGGGTGAGTTTGGAGCTCGTGCAGGGCGCGAGCGCTCGGTAGCAGCACCACACGGCGTGTGTGCGCTGCAGCCTCACAGCTTCCTACGTTGTCTGGTTCTGTGGTGTTTGTTCTGAATGGCTTCATACCCTGAATTAATTGAGAATATTCCAATGCCAAACTAAGAATTTATCCTTCTATGAATGACCGATGAGTGTCTTTGTCACCTGGCAGTCTGTTTGGAAAACCTGAAATCCTTCCGTGACAGCACGTACCCCTCCTCCTGCTCCGTCTGCACGAGGATAGGGCTGAACTTTATCCCTCCAGATAAATCTGCTGTTTGTTCGCTGGTCTGCAGAACCGATTCGGAGCACTGGGCTCTGATGAGGCTGCTCTGAATGGCAGTGGATTCCAAACAGAGCAACGCAGGCCTGAGGTTGTCCAAAGGAAAGGCTAAGAGCTGGGCTCTGTCATTTGCCTTTTCTTTAAGGCAACGGAGCCTTGTCACGGAGCCTCATTGACTTAAACTACTGAAAACCCTAGTTATTGCCAATTAGCTGGTGGTACTTCATACATTTGTGAAGTGTGAATGTTCTCCAGACACCCTTCAGATGACAAAGATGCTTCTGTTCTTAAGGTGAGCTCTTTTTTTAAGGTGAGTTACAAATGATGCCTCAGGCCTTGAAGGGTATGATTGTAAATATGCCTTTATTGAAAACAGTTGTTTTGCTATATCTGTCTGATCTCTTCTGGTGAATGGTTAGTTTCAAAGCTAGAAAAAATATTAATCTTCTGAGCGTGTTACAACTGGATATTTGTGGATGTAGAATCTTGCCTGCTCACTAGAGTGGAGTTAAAGTATGTAGCCATCAGCCAAGAAAAAACCCAGTAACTCCACACAAAAAGAACACCCACAAAAAGGCTGTCTTTTACTAGAAGCTCTAACAAAAATGCAATATCCTAAAGCTAGGGTAATCATTTTTAACATTTTAAAAGGACAGTGACCAGTGCCTTTGGAACCTGCATGTATTTAAATAAATAAATAAATAAAACTAAAGAGACGGGAAAAAACATGTCTCCTGGAAAGAAAAAAAGGGTGAGGAAGATGTTATGTTTAGCAGTAAGATAGTTGAAGGTGTCTCCCACGTTTCTCAGGCAGCGTATCAGTTACACAGAGGCTTCTTTTGTTGCTATGGGGCTAAGTCTGCACAGTCCTGCCATGGGTTTTCATCCTGTCATTCCAGAGTAGGTCAGTTTCTTCCATGTTTCCATCAGATAATATATTTTCTTCCCTGGTTTCATCCGTAAGTCCACATGAACAAAACTTCTGCACTACTCATGTCCGTAAAGAAAAGCGCTATCTTACCAGAATGCGTAGTCTGCAGTGTGAGGTTTGAAGCATCTTCTCTTACGGCACCTGGAAATTTTAAAGCCTGTTTTTCGTGTAAACGTCTGAGGCGTCTGTCTCATAGTCCGTTTTTAATTGCTTTTAATCGTGGATAAATTGTCATCCGCTGCCTTTTCATCCAAACACACAACTGTAGGCTGGTGGGCGTAACACAGAGCTTGTCTGAGCTCACTTGGCTGCACCAGGCGCAAGGAAGTAAATCACCGCCCAGCTTGAGGGTGAGCAACACTCCGTCCCTGTAGCCGGAGCGAGCTGATGGGAATTACTCAGACCTAGAAGTGTACTGACATGTCTGTGAAGGAAGCCAAAAATCAGATAAATTTTAATCATGTCTTTATCTAAAAACTGTAGAAATGTAGCAAATCTTGTTTTGGTTTTGGCTTTCCCATACACCATGAAGGATGAAAAAATAAAAGCTCTTTGACCGAGAGCTGAGATGTGTCTTGTTTCTTAAGTGTAGATTTATAAGAATAACTTAGTTGTACAATAAATACCATGTCAGTGTCCTAGCAGGTTGATTTTAGCTTGTAGGAGCTTTTTCCTTCTGTACTAATGAGTGTTGCTCTGATGTCCCTGGTGATTTACTGCTGTTGCTCGAGTTAATCTTGTAGCTAGATAAATATGAGGACTTTTAGTGACAAGATGTTGCTTGTTGTTTTTCTCATGTTTCCCTTGTGAAATAGGTACAGTCTATCCTATCCTAGTGGGCAGCGTTCGTAAGAATTAAATTGTCTCTTCAGCACAAGTTACTCTGGTGACTGTTGTTACTGGCTTTGGGTCAGCAATGGGAGGATCAGAAACAGGCAACACAGCTAAGGAGAAAATGTGGGGAAATAACCTGTGTTAGGAAGGCGAGGGGAATACGAAGGGAAGCGAGCAGGAAGCTCTGGGAAAGCATTGCTTTTGCTGTTTTGCAGGGACCTGGAAGGATCTGGCTCCTCCCTGGCCCTGCAATGCAAGGAGAGGGATTACTCGCTCCTGGCAAAACTGTTTGGGTATCTCTGAGAAAATTAACAGGAGGAGTAGAAACTCATGAAAACGAAGAATTAAAGCATTCTTTCCTACACTCAGTTTAGTGGTTTCTCCTATTTCATCTCTTCTCAACTGTGTTTTCTTGTTCCTTCCTTGCATCAGCGACTATACAACTGCGAGATCGACTGGTTCAGAAAAGTACGCCCCCGCCCCCCCTAAAAGCGTAGCTTTGTATCAGATGAGCTCACTGAACATATTTGCTTTGCAGCTGTTTGACCGTTCGATCAGACACAAAAGAATGGCCCGTTTTGGCACCCTGCAACCTCACTGCCTGCTTAGAGGGCCAGCGTGAAAGCCGGGCTTGGCAAAGTGCTAAAGAAACCGGGCGAATCTGCCCCATCATCAGTGCTGGGCTGCCAGGGCGTCTGCCACCCGCGTGCACAAGGAGAACATCTGGGAGGTGTTTGGGAGCCAGATGAAAAGCAGCTGATTGTGCCGAGCGGAGGCGAGAGGTGTGTCCTCTACAGGGGCAGTGACGGCGGCTGTTTGCTCGTGGTTTACTTGAGCAGGTTCCTGCTGTTGCCTGAAGAGATGGTCTCTGCCATACGCTTGTTGGATCAAAATCTGACTCTGTTTTGATGGCTTGGTTTGCTCTGATCTGCCTGAAATGGTTTCACGAAGCCATGCAATGAGTGAGCCTTCACGGTGCAGTGAATGGAAAAAATGCTGTTTTCAAAATTATTGTAGAGTATTTCAGACTAGAGGCTTTAAACAGAACAGCTTTCTTTTCCTTGCACACTCATCTAGTGTGAAAATGTAAATGCAGGCTGGCCTAGAGCTACATTGTCACTGCTTCTGTTCTTCTGTCCCTTACATTTACACAGAGAATTTCAAAATTCAGAATAGGTGTTAAGAATTTTCTCAGACGTATATTACAAGATGAAGTACTTATTTAAATATTTTCAGAAAAATTGTTAAGTGAAAACGCATTCTTTTTATCAGAGGCTGAAGCGCACAGAAAACAGTGACTGATTCTTCCTGTTCTCATCCCCTGTTAATCTCTCCCAAACATTTCAAAGGCTCTCATGTTACCCTTTTGAGATGTAGAACTAGAACTGATTTACACCATGCACAAACCCCTCCCTACCCAGCTTTCTCGTAGGCCTCCTTCAGATACTTCAGGCCCCCTTCCATTCCCAATCTTGTTTGAGGAAGAAAGTGGTTTTCTTAACTCCTCACAAGTTTTACTCATTCCTGATTTCAAGGCTCTCATGAATCCTGCATTTGGTATTTTCCATTCCCGTAAGGTGAATAAGAGGATCTCGGTTGACTTTGCGGGCTCCTTTCCTCAGATGGCACGGCGTGCCTGGACGGAGCTGTGGTGCTGGGGACTGGGTCCTCTGTGGAGCCAGGCCGTGGAGAACATCTCCCATTTCCTTCCTCTCCTGCGCCGCGTCACCCACCCGAGCTCCTGCTCCTGGCGGCGGGTGGAGTGAACGAGCGCGCTTGTTTGCGTTAGCTTAAGTGAGTACCTACCAAAGTGTTTGTAGGATCAAAGCCAACAGTTGTCTAATCTTGAAATCGAGATTAGGGAATGTGCAACTTTGCCAAGAAATGTGTTAATTGAAGGAACAGCAGTTAAAATAACTGCCAGTGTGGAAGGCACAGCTCTCTAATTACACCTTGTAACACCAAGATAGATGTACATTTAACACTGACATCGTCCTTCATAATTAATTTGATTGGTTTTCATCTGAGTGTTGTTTTTATTAGAGACTTAATATTGGGTGTATATTCCATTCAAATGACCATACCTTCCGACTGGTTCACATGTACAGCTTCTCGGCTGGTTTGTTACGGAAACTTACTCCGGATAGACTGAAGAGTTATTTCAATGTTGGGGTAAGAAAAGAGTGACAGATAGAATTATAGAAAGGACAAACAGATCATCTCACTTCCGTGCTCATTATATCATATTTTTGTAGAGGTCTTTAGTTGGTCCAGTTTAAACATTCGCTTAGACAATATCCTTTGGAAGTCATCGCTTACAAGAATTGGCACTGCTATGATGTGTCACAAAAGTACTGTAAAAAAGAAGCTTGAAAAAATCTTTTTAAGTAAAAAGAATGGAAAAGCTGTGCTTTCCTTCCCATGAATCTTAAAGGAAATGTGAAGCCTTTGTTGTTTGATGGAATAAATATCGCACTGATTTCGGTATTTAAGGTTTCTCATAACTTATCTTTCGTAAACTGTAGTTAAAGCTTTGGAAAGAACTGGAAATTTAAAAGTATGACCACAGCAACATGCTGTTGGCTGGGATAGAGTTTAATTTTTTCCATAGTAGCTCTTACGGTGCTGTGTTTTGGATTTCTGACCGAAGCAGTGTGGGTAACCCAGGGACATGTGGTGTTTGCTGTCAGTGGGGAGCAGTGAATTAATTCCTTGGTTTGGTTGTGCACATGGATTTTGCTTTTCCTACTGAACTGTCTTTATCTCAAGCAAGGAGTTTTCTCCCGTTTGCTCTTGGATGCTTCCCCTGTTACACTGAGGAGTAAGCAAGTGGCTGCATGGGGCTGAGCTGCCCACTGGGGTTAAACCACAGCACATGTAAATGAGTGATGGTAAAAACAGGGTCAAGGCTGAGGTCACTGGGATCCCTTCCCGGCCTTGGAACCTGTTCGCAGTGTAAGGTGCTCCTTGTGAAGTGCAGGGAGCTGCTGTTCATATTTACCTTCTCTAGGAATATTGAGTTTGTTTATTCTGAAAATCTGAAATGAAATATCGACTACTTTTAGCATTAGACCTCATGAGGTTTTTTTTGAAGGAAATTAAAGCGTGGTAAGTGTGCAGAAGCTGTGTGAATATCACCTACTTGCTCTTTTCAAACTATTAAACACTTCGTAAGTCTCTCTGTAATATGATTTGGTAGTGACTTCTGTAGTTAAACAAATGAATTGCTTTTTTGCCATGTCCTGGAATTGCTAGTGGGCCCTGTGATGGTGCAGCTTGGGATGCTTGAACGCTAATCCTGTCGGTCCTTTCCACGCTATCCACGGCCCAGGGCAATTTGTTTAACTTTAGTGGTTTAATTTCTTCTTTTGCAAAAAGGATACTAGAAGCATTATTCCCATTAACTTTTTATTATCATAATTAGTCTCTTCCATGGTTTGTTGATAAGAGCAAAGTGTTCTGCTCGCACTTGACCGCACGCATGGGGAAACTTACTGGTCCCGGGTGCTTGCAGTGTTTAACACTAGGATTTTTCACACCTCTTGGATCTTGCTACTTTTAGTTACTACCACGAGATAGAGTTTTAAAAATAATTAAATGTCAGGCTGCTTGCTTGCTTCTCCCCGGCCTTTGTTTACGTTGACATAATAATGCACAGGACATAAAGTTCTCTGCTAATGTGGTTAAGTTTGGAAAGATTTTAGGAAAAAAAGACAAGATAATTTAGAATCCCAAAACCCCCAAATTTTAAGTATCGCCGGCTCAAAATGTTAACTCTTTCACGACATTGTTATTGCAGGCGAAATGCCAGCCCCTGAGCAGACCCCGATGGTGGAGGAGGGGCTGCCGCAAACAACACAGGAGACGTCCGCGGGCCCCGGCATGGAACCAGAGACCACTGCCACTACCATTTTAGCGTCTGTGAAGGAACAGGTATGTGCCTTGTTTTCAGCAATTGGGTGTGCGCCGTGGCGTTCACCAGCGTCTCTTATTGCACTGACGGGGGGAAAAAAGATCATTGTTCCTGAAATGTGTTGCCTACTTTCAGTATAATATATTTTGTGTAACACAATGTTAAGAGTCTGAATATAAAGGGCTCGGTTAATTGCATTGAGTGTCGTGACGATATTCTGTATCCCTTGGAATGTACACGCTGCTGGAAAGCAGACTTGAAATGCAGGTTTTTTTGTTTAAAAAAGAAGAGCTGGTGTAGAATTGATGTGACATTGAGAAGCAGTCCTTTTTGTACACTCTGCAAAGTTGCGCACGATGTTACAGAAACTTGTGCTTAAAGTTTGGTGTGATTTTAGTTATATTTGGTTAAAGAATGGGTTTTATATTTGAGTTTTGTTTCAGTTATTACTAAGGCAGTAATATATTTTAAAGCTGCAACTCGTTTATGGACGTGTATCTTAATGGTAGTCTCTACAGGGAAAATAAAATTGTGTTTGAAATCAAGTTGAGCCTTAAGTCGTAAAGGTCGTGCAAAGGGAAAGAAATGCAGTTTTACAAAAAAAAATGGTAACTAAAATTCTTTGTTTTGTTGTGGTGTTTGTTTTGTTTGTGTGTATGTTTGGGTTTTTTTTCTTTTTTAAAGAACACAGAGAGAAGTGATAGTTTGGCTTTCATTGTGAGAACTAAGCTTAATGATAGTTTTTCTTGGATTAATACGTAAATTGTAACATCTGAATTTCAGAGTAAATCTGCTTTGCTGTCTCTTTCAGAACTTCTTTTAGGCTAAATCAGTACTTGGTTCAAGTTATCAACTCTTAATGCAAACACTTGATGTATTGGTTCTTAAATGTTGTCCCGTGGTATTTTTTCTTTAGAAGGTGAGATTTAGGTTATATCATCTTGACATCAACAGTTCTGTACCCATAGAACACTCATTCTTTAAGGAAAATTTTCTGCAGGATGGTGAAATTTGGATCTTCATTTCCATGTCTAAATGAGTAGTTTCAAAAGATGGCAATAGCAACCCTAATCATTTCTTAGTGATATCGAGATGACTATTAAACGCTCCAGTGTGAAGGCTGTTAATGCTGGAGGCTCTCGAGAGATGAGTCATCGCAGTCACCAGAGTCACCTTAAGTCACTGCACATTGTTGGAGACGGTGTTTTGCCCTGTGCCATCTTAGCTTTTCAGTCAGAACTCATTTGCTTAAAGCACATTTGTGGTGATTTTAAGTTGGTCCAGTTTATTTTGCAGTTGACAAGGAAGATGCTCATAAAGGCTGCTCGGCTGATGAGCAGCACCGCAATAAAGAGCGGCTCTGTAACTGCTGGTGGTCACCAGCCCGTCATCTTACTGCTGCCCTTACTGTCCAGAATCGCTCCTGCACGCTCCAGAGGCAACAGGGATTGCTTGTGCTGGACATAGAGTTACGACAGCAGTGTCCGCAACTGGTGGGTACAGAAGCATGCAGTAGAAGGGCGTTTGCATTTGTTAGCGTTCCCTTTCCTACAAGAAATGATTTTCTTCTTAGAGAAAAAAATAATAATTGAATATTTCTTCATTTTAAAAAGGAGATTAAAACTTCTTCCTCTTTCCATTCATAAAAAAGACTATTTAATATGTGGACTATTAAGTAACTCAGTTCTGATGAAAAGAAAAACTAAAGTTGTCTTTAACAGTTAGTGAAATGCAAACTTCAGAACTGTCGCCTAACTAAGATGTATAGACACATCAAAATGAACCCACAGGGGAGGAAGATGTAAATTGTACTTCACTCTTGAAAATGATAACGTGAAAGAATTGAGAGCTGAATTGTTTGGTGGTTTTTTTCTGTTGCTAATAATTATGGACACTGACATATTCAACACCCTTCCTGTATGGCAGAAGGCCCAGAACAGAATATTTTCCAGAGCACTTATTTACTTCATTGAGCTCGAACAGAAAACTACTACACTGTTTGCTGTGTCCTGACTCCCTTTTGTACAGGAGTCTCTTTTTGCGTGCGGTAGGTCTGTGTTTGTAACACGGAGCTGCCACACCCCAGTGTCGGTGCTCGAGGAACACTTAACTGTGATGGAAACACAATTCAGAAAAACCTTTACTATTACTTGTCAAATTGTGCAGGATTTTAACTTAGTGAAAGCTCCTACAGCGGCTACCATAGTTCTGACATAGGCCGATCAATGTCTTGGATGACACTGTTACGCTTTCTGCCACAGTGGCGTAGATGCTTGTATAGAAAAAGTCGCACTAATTAGTCTATGAGCCTGACAAGGCACTTTAAATAAGCTCTCCCATTAGTTTCTTTTTCCTATGACCACAGATCAGTTTAAAACAACTTTTTTTACCAAAACAGAGTGTGTCCCTTGACGGTGAATAGCCTCTCATTGAGACAGACCTCTCAGGCAGCTCTGTCAATCTCCCTCGACTGTATTTTGGGAAAAAAACATCTTGAATGGTATCTACTATGTGCAGAACAAGTGTAATCTGTGAGGAAATTTACATCACTACAACTTTGGACTTTTCTGACAAAGTTCAGGTTGTTTTTTTTAATGTGAAAACACATCCCTAATTAGTGTAAATGGTGACACTGCCACCACACCCACCACTGGCGTCGGGGGGATAGTTCTACCGGGTTAAGTTATTCTGTTTGTGGATACATTGGTGGATGTACTTTGAGATGAAAACCAAGGGAAGGACTGGCTCTTACTGGCGTTAAGTGGCTTCACTCATAGAGGAGTTCCTTTCTGAATGCAGGGAAATCCGCAGGCTAACTGCAATGAAGCTGGAAAGTGTATTTGCCTTTTCTTTTTATTATCTTAGTGGATTTGATGATGGGTTGTGAGTTTTTTGGGTTTGGTGTTTTTTTGGTTTTTTTTGGTTTGACGGAGTGGTTGTTTTCTGTGGGTTTTGGAGGTAGTTTTTTTTCCTCCAAACATGTATTTCACTTCTAAAGTGTTAGGAAGTTTCCATGAGTAAAACTAAAGCATTAAAATTTACATGTCTATATCTCTGAATCCTGAGGAGTGTGTGGATAAAGGTTTATTTGAGTTCTGTAGGGAGTCTCTTATCCATATTAAAAGTAAATTGAGTATTTTCATACTAAAACGACAAGTTGATAAAAATTGTAGGAGCATCATGACAGCAGTAACTTTCGGGGGGGTCGGAACACAGGGGCAGCTAGTTGCCAGCTGCTCCCAATTGTCTGGAATCGCTGCACGTGTACGAGGGTTACACTGCTGGATTCAGAATGAATTGCTGCTGAACTGGCAAGATTAAAAGGGATCATTTGGAATTGTGAATTTCCTGCTTAGTATGTTAGTTTTCCTTTCCAGTGATTGGGCTGAGAGAAAAAGTCTCACAGGAAAAGCTACCCATCGATCCTGTTTTCAAAAGTGGCGTGAATATGCTGGCTTTAATTTCTTTGCTGAGGGACAAGCACTTGCAGCAGTGACAGCGTTTTTGAGTTTCTTAGTTATTTGGTCTAGTTGTTTTTGATACCTAAAGAGAGACAACTTTTCTCCTTTTCATTTGTAAATAGTTGATAATAGAGTAAGAATGATTGGATTTGCTTTTGGATGAGTAATCATAAATCTCTGGAGCTTTCCTAAGTGTTTTCCATGAAGCGTTCACTTCTGTTCAACACTTTGGCAAAATCTTTTCCTTTAGTGTAACTGTATTGAACCATATCATATACTTTCAAAGTCTGCACTTTACTTTTTTTCCTTTCTTTGTTGTTCAAGTACAAAATTCTTTACATAGTTCCTAAGATGTTTTTTATAGGATTTGCAGGGTCAGGGGTAGGAGGAGAATGCAAAACCTTAAGCTTTTCAGATGAAAATGGAAGAAAGAATGTATTCTCTGTGCAGCAAACAATTTATTATCGCATGTTTAAAACCACCTTTACTAAAATGACAATATTTTGATACGAAGTTTGGGAGATTTCTTTACCAATTCAAGTATGTCATGCTTTATATCCAGTACTCTGTAACCCAACCATGTAGACATGTCGCTTCAAGATACCTGGAAAAAAGACTTACTAACTGCACTTTAAGCAATTAGGCACAAACATTGATCAGTCTCACCTTGAAATTCTGGTTTGTGTGCATCTCGTGATCAGTTAGGTGGAAAAATGTGTGTCCATTCTGAAATGAAGGCAGTACTTTTTATTAAAAGGACTTCCAGGCTTTGTGTGAGTGAAACAAAAATCTTTGTCAACGTTTTCTGAATGACTGAAAGAACGGTGGGTTTTTTTTCTCACTCACTTAATATTGTGTTCAGTTGGATAAGTCATTCTTCCCATTTAATCCCAGAACGCTAAAGTTTACTGTTGCTGCCGTTTACAAGCATTTCCAGTTTTGATGAACCAACTCTGAGAAGTCCACTTCTCAAGACTCTCATTGTAGGTAAAATCAATGTCACTCCTGTCTCAGATGAAATTACTAACTCATTTCCTTAATCAAATTCTGTGTGCTCTGTTATTCATATGAAGGTCTAGAAATCGATTTTTCATCATCGCATGTACCGTTAGGCTTCTGAGGAAAAGCTCCCCTTGAAGAAGAGCCTGTCTAGCACTGTGGGTACCCCAGAAATACACCAAGACATTTATAACTTTGGTAAGGCTTCGATGTTTGGATTACCAGCCCATCTACTGAGCAGCAGCTGAACTCCAGTCACCAGCTGGCAGAACAGTGTACTTTGCTTCAGCACCAGTTAAAGAACCAGCAAACCGACGAGCGTCGCAACAAACAATTTCCAAAGAGGAGGCTGCTCAGATGTTGTCAGTGAATACCTCAAGCGACATCCTCTCTTTCTACCACTGACTAAGAGTGAGCTTTCTATGAATTGCTTAAATTCTGATCCCGCATCAGCTAGAGCGGCACTAAACTGTTTTACCAGACTAGTGAACAATGCAGGCACGAAAGTATTAAGGGCTTTAATGGTCTGCTGCTGTTGAATGCAGAGTAAATGCGATCCGCCTATAATTGTAGCTGTGTCATTTCACATCCTGTAATCTGTGATTCTCTTTACCCCGTCCAATTTTTTATCCTTTGTCTTCTGTTTTGGGAGATACTGAGATACTGAAAGCATGCAAATGTGGTTCTGTGCGTGAGTAAACTTTATTGTTGCAGAAAACAGTAAGGATGATCCAATAGGATTAAAGTACGGGGTTTTTTTCTCAGTAGATTTTGGTAGAGAATTTAAATACTAGATCCCTACAGTATATTACTGTTGGAAAAATACAATATTCAGTGTGGTTTTACCTAGTTAGTTGCTTGATCTAGCTCTGAACTACAGCAAGTGGAAATATGTAGCACTCAGCATAGAACAGTGCAGGAGGTTAATGTGAAGAAGGTATAAATGAAGTTAATGAATTTGCCCTCTTCTTTGTTGCACATCTGTATCATTAGATGACCAAAATGTGGCTGCCTTTTCCAGCTATGCTAAAGAACTTTCACAGGCACTGGATGTTGCGTGGCTCTGTGCTGTGTGTTGCAGTTGAAAGAGAAGCAATAAGTACAAGGTGAGAGAGCTGAGGGTGTTCCTCTTGGGTGTAAGTGACGCTTTCTTAGATCAACTCAAATTACTGGAAGAGGCTCAACTGAATTGTTCAATGGGCAACATTTTCATGATTAGGAAAACATTTGATAGTTGAGCTTACAGTTACCTTCTTCATATTTCATAAAGACAGTGATATTTGGCAGTTGAAGCAACTTGGCATATCCCAGTGTTCCTACAACTTGAAATAACATCCCAGTCCAGCCCTATCTTCTATCACAGCAACCTCAGAGAACTGGTAGAAACCAAGAAGCTGCAAGAGATGTACCTCTCTGTTAATGGCATCGTCTCTCCAGTGTCCCAGCTGCAGATGCTGGTCTGACTCGCCAGGCACATACCATTCAAAAAGAGCCTGTGGGCTGTCTTCACTGCCTGTGCCCCTGCTGCTGTTTTGTGCACGGTTGTTGCCAGAAAACCTTCAGCGAGCCAGTCAGATCGCTGTTTTTCTCAAGTTATTTGTGTTTTGCCAGAGGTTTTCAAATCACAACAGGGCAGGAGAAAAGTAATTTTTTATTTTTCAACACTGTGAACGCTCTACGTTCTCATCCACATAACTGACAGATAAAAGTTCCTCATTAACAAAAGTGAAAAAGTAGGATCTCTGCACCATAGCGTCGTACTGGGATGGTGATAGAAAGCACAGCACTGCCTATAAACCTGCTTTTATTTTATTATCCCGAGCCTGCAACAGAAGAATGTCGGTCTTCATGGTCAGTCACACAAATGACATTCCCATTACTTAATTGCTCTGAAATATCTGCTGTTAATAGCCCAGCACAGGGTGTTGGCAATTGTGCTCTCTTGCCAGGGAGCCGCAAGCCTGTCAGAGGTGCTCAGCATTCAGATGAAAAGAGTGTTTTGTTTTCAGGATTGCTGTAACTTGTCTCATCTGGATCTCGCTGCAGTGAAGACCTTGAAGCGCCTTCTTGAGGGAGGTCTCAGCAGGGTCGCGGATGAGTTACCACTTGGCTCTCAGAGGTTGCCGGGGAAGAGCCTTTGTTGGTCTCCGGGGGTATACTCGGCAATGTCAACACCCCGTGCAGGGTTTGTCCTCCCCAAGGAACTTCAGCCTGCAGAAGGAAATTACACAGCTCTAGAATTTGATGGTTTGGGGATTTCACCCATGGAAACTCGTCTGCCTGCAGTCTGTGTGGTTGCCTTTCCAGGCAGCTTGCTTTCTCCTCTTTCTTGAACCATGTGTATGCTTCCTGTTCCTTAAATGTAATTGTGTTTAAAGCTGACATTTTTTGTAGCTTTGTGTTAAGAAATGTGGTCTGTGGTTTTGCAGTGGGATTTACGTTACGAATACAAAAGCTGTAGTTTTGTAAGGTGATTAAATTGTTACTGCTAAACAGGTGAATAGAATTATAGGGGTTTTTTTCCTCCTTCATGTGTATTGGATCATTTTGAAAGAAAGTAGCTCTGACCAAGGCGTTTTGGTGCCTGTTTCAGAAGAACTGGTTGGTCCTGCTAATGCAGAGTGGCAGTGTATTATGTAACCTACAGCTATGATATTAGTATGTTCTGCAAATAAAAACAAGCTTGTTAATTGTTTTATTTCACTCCTATCCCATCATTTTGTCACAAGCCAGTACTATAAAAATCAGTTAACTGATTTTTGCCGGGGGCAGCCAGCATTGTATGGGAGCATCCTGGCTGAGGAGCTGGCCAGAGACAAATTTAGATAGATTCCTGCAGTCTGACAGATAAACGTGCTGGGAGAAGGTATCAGCTCAGAGTGATATAAGCTGTCATTGTAAGGAAGCTATGAAGGTGATCAGTGCACTTATGTAGAATTGATTAGAACTTAGCTTTCTATAATAATAAGCTGGTTTAAGCTAAACGGAAAAAAAAAAAGGCTTAAAACATGAATTATTCCAGCTGTAAAGGTCTAAAATTATCCTTCTTATGTGTTTATTCAGGTACTTAAGAAATACCAGCTACAGCTGCAGATTGCAAGTTTAAGCAGAGACACACAAAAGTCAGCACTTGTTTCTAAAAGTTTGTAAGCTTTGCTACTGCACTGCAACCGCAAGCTGCACACACAAAAACGTTACTCAGACTAGAAAAGAGAGCTGGATTATTTGATTTTTTTTTTTTCCTCTTTGCTTGCACCTGCAAAAATATATTAGATATTCCTAAGCATCAGAAGGATTTAAAAATGGAAAATTAGTTGTGTGCCTCTTATGCCTTTGCAGTTCAGTGCACTGTGGGTTTTTTAATCCGATTTTTGTCAGCACCAAAATACAAAGTTATGAAGAATAGTGTAAATAGACAACTGATGGCGCTGGATGGACTGTTAGATAAATGAGGAGTTGACTGGGTGGCCATGCCCAAAGATCTGTAGTATGTCTCAAGGTCTAAGTGGAAACCATGAACAAGTGGTGTTCCTCAAGTGTGCTTTTGGGACCAGCACTATTTTCTGTCTTCACTGGTGATACAGGCAGCGGGATTGAGGGCACCCTCAGCACATCTGCAGGTGACACCAAGGTGAGTGGTGCAGAGATGCACGTGAACTGGTGGGAGGGCTGTGTTGGGAGTGCAGGAGAAGATAGCAAAGGGAGGAGAGTGCTCAGGCGAACGTGTGTTCATAGCACGTGTTAAGAGTTTGTTTTTCCAGAATAATGTTATTTTTATTAATGCCTCTGCCTGTAATGGAAAGGCAAATTGGTAGAGATGGATTGAATGGAAACAAATACAGGCTAGCATATGTTTTGTTTTGTTCATCTAATTAAAAGTGCAGTAAATAACAACAGGGAACTTGAGTCTTGTGTTTAAACCCATAGTTTGTATCAGTGACGTTGCTATTTAAATACTGATTTAAAAGTAAGGAGATGGAAATGGCTTTAAACACAGGACAAATATTTTATATTATTTCCACAAACAGGCAGCGCCAATACCGCTTATTTTAAAGCTTTACATTTGTTACGTGCTCCTTGGTGCCGCCGTGAATCCCCCAGGAGCGGGACGGTGAGGGTCAGAGGCACCTGCCGGCTGCTGGCGGCCAGGGGTGTGAGGCTGAGCTGTGCTGCGCCCCACTGGGACCTGCTCCGGGCACCACTGGTGACCGTGAAGTGCACGAGGCTCGTTCCACGTAAGGCACGGAAGAGCAGTCTGCATTAACTGTAATCTGTGAGCGAAGGTGACTTTGGACCGCTGTGCGAGGCAGTTACGTGAGGCATGCTTAGGAAAAAACCTGCTGCTCATTTGCACTTTAAAGGAAAAGTTCTGTGCTGTATTTGACATGTACGTAAGACTTGCTTCATCGGGTTATTAAATATCGATGATCATCTGTTTTCAAATGGTATTGAACAGTTTAAATAAACTTCAGGGGATGCAGAATATCCGTTTGAAAAATAGTACAATTTCTCAATAGAATCCTTTGCTATCGTGAACCAAAGCTAAGTGTGGATGAAAACGTCGCTAATACCTCTTGATGTCATAGCATAGAGTATCAAGTCTATAGAAAATGTTTCCAGATTTCAATAAGACACAAGCATTCTGTGTGGCACTTTTATTTCCTATGTCTTCCTCTGAGCATTGTGTTCCAAAAGACTTTTGTGAAGGGTGAGGTTTGGTGCCTTTGACTGAGAACTGCCACAAAAGCTGAGATCAGGACGGGTGGAATAGCGCGTCTCTACCCTCAGCCCGTTTGAAATTATAAATTCCAAGTTTTTGAATGCAGAAGTCAGAACATGGCATAGATTAGAACTTCAGGCTTTGCAATGGGAAAGGTTAGGATACGGTATTTTCCAGTGTACCTTGTTTATAGATGAAGTTGAAGACTTCATAGGCGCTAATTTTGTTAGATTGTGAGATGCAAAATTTTGATTGCAGGAGGAATAAAATCCAGACATTCTTAAATACGTTTTTCCTTTTGTAACAGGTGATAAATCAATATTTGCATGAGTCACTGGTTTAAGGAACCATTAAATTCCCACTTCAGTCTTCTAATTGTTTATTCCACCAAGGAGGAGTCCAGACATGAGACATGATTGTGATGAAGCGGTGATTGTTTCAGAATTAATCCACACCCATTTTTTAACATCAAGAATGCTTTTCTTTTTATTTTGAAATTTCAGGAGCTCCAATTTCAAAGACTTACCAGAGAACTGGAAGTGGAAAGGCAAATTGTGGCTAATCAGCTAGAAAGATGTAGGCTTGGAGCAGAATCACCAAGTATCGCCAGCACAAGGTACAGGTCCTGATGACTTTACTTTCCTACGTCCCATAAACTGAGGGGCTTTTTAGTGGTGCTTATATCCTACATACCTATATTTTCCCTGATAGCTGTTCATCTTCCATTAATATCTGAAGTATAAAAAAAATGCAGATTTACTGTGAAGAGTTATGGGACAGTTCAAAGAAGCCTCTCTAATAACTGATTACATTTTCAATAGAGTGTATGTAAAGCTTTACTTTTTCTTTAAATATGTTGAACTTTACTTTTAAGATTCAAAGAGATATACAGTAGACTGATGCATATTTGTATCAAAAGAACAGTGATAGTTAAATGCGATAATCCATCTTTTTTTTCTTTTTTCCTGAATTAACTATCTAGTTTCATCCAGCTTTTATGAAATACTTTCTGTTATTACGTTTGCTTTCAGGCAGCATCTTGCTGTAAGTGTACTGTTGGCATATAGAAATAGTGTGAAACACACCCGATATATTCCACAAACAGCAGCAACAACTGTAGCAAAGCCTTTTGCTGATACTTCAGCTGTAACTAGTATTCTGATTATTTAATTTTTTTTTTTAATTCTGTCAAAGCTTTTGAATGCCAATAGACTTGAGGAATTTCAGGAGTTTTATGCAACTTGCTGATGTTCAAATATGGAAAAAAAAACGTGTAGCTTACGGATGAGTTGCTCTGGTGACAAATTGAAGAGTGATGATTTAATATTGACTTCAGCTGTGTATGTAAATAATTATCATCCTGCCCAATAGTTGACTGGGCCACAAAACAGGACTGTTATTTTTGCAGTGACTGTACATCTACCGCGCACTACAGGTTGAGAGGCAGCAAGTGGCTATGCGTCAGCTGGGTTATGATAACTGCTCGCACGGGCACTCGTGCGAGGACAGTTGTGACGGATCGGGTGCTGTGTGGTAACCTGTCACCCTCTGAAGACGCCTGGAGTTCTGAAGGGGCAGCAAGTGCCACGGCAGTTGCTGCCATGCATCCTTTAGCTAAAACAATACTACAGGGCTGATTCCTTTCTGAAGGTAGTCAGAGACCTGCATTTTCAGGTGCTGTTGAGCGGTGCCGGTAGGAAGCTGTTGGTGATGGGCAGCGTGCTGTCCAGCCGTCTCGGTGCCAGCTGTGCGCGGTGTCAGGCGGCAGCGGCTGTTCTGCGTGGCTGCTGTTTCCCGTGGCCGGTAGTTCTGCGTGGCCGCTGCGGTGGGGGCGTGGGAGCCCCGGCCGCTTCTCAGCGTGGGGTTTCAAGCGGAAATAGCATCCTTCGGTAGGAGCGAGCATGTCTGGGTGTAGCGTTCCAGACGCAGCTTAACAAACTCACACCCAGAGAGGCGAGCGCTGCTGGCTGAAGGCAGCGGGCGAGTGCTGGGACCCCTTGCACTGGCTGGCAGAGCTCTTTGCTTTTGTGGGGGGAACGTAAGGAGACTCTGGTGTCTGGCAGAGCGGGTACAGGGATTTAGGTGTATTAGAGAAGTCAAGAAGATAGCTATTAGAGAAATCAAAGACTGAAAGTTACCTCGTTTAGTTACAATATTTGTGAAAACTTCTGCTAACGACGAGAAAAGCAAAACTATGAAATCTTGTTATACTGATTTTGATGATTTCCAGTCGCGCGTAATGTGTATTAGATTTTGCTGTTTAATAAATTCCACTTTATTAGAAAAATCCCCCTGTACCAAGGCTTTACCGTTACACAGAGCTTGAAACCTTCATATTGCACATAATTGTAAGCACATTCTTGATGCAAATATTGAAAATGGAAAGTGAAGGACAAGTAAAACAATATTCAGTTCTAAAAGGCACTCAAGCTTTGGCTGGCACCTCCGCCTGAGCCCGAACCCCCGCCAATAAACTGCTTGCTGCCGAGTGCCCAGCAGAATAGAGGCGTTCCAGGGACGAGGGCTGCTCCAAGCGGTGAACTAAACTAATAAAGAAATATGTGTGAAGTACGAACATTTTCAACAGAATTATATTTTTAGCTTTTTACAGCTTTGCACTATTTTAGAAATATTTAATCAATAATACTTAATTTCTTCAGCTGTTACCTGTTTTTGATGCCAACAGCAGTATATTCAAGCAGTTAAGACAGACTATGGAAGTCACTACTTTTCTCTCAAGAGGTGCTCTTAACATCAGACGTACATTTCATCTCATGGAATACTTACTAGGATAATAGACTCAAACTGTTTCATGCCATATAATACCTGCAAAAGAGATACGTAGCACTAGGAGTTTAACTGTCCAGTCTGGAAACTAAAGATCATAATTGTGTTTACATATTTTTTAAAAATAGCATGCTGCTTAAAACATGATAACAAAAATTAGAAATCTGCAGTTTTCTTAAGTGTTAGTATTGTTCCTGTAGCCTTGATATCCCCTACAAACAAGAAAACCCAAACTAAGCGAACAAAAGAGTCGAGATACTTAGGAAATACAAGTGAGGGGGAAAAAATGCAAAGGCTAAAAACAAAACAAAAAAGAGGTGAATAGATTGATTTCAGCAGAGTTTGCATGCATGCTCCGTCTTGAGTAACAAATATTTGTGTTACTGGCTGAGAAATTAGTGTTTTGGTGTATGTATTTTACATGCACTTAGTGTGATATTTTAGTTTCATTTATTCTTGGTGCTCTTGTGAAGCAGAGAAGCTCCTGAGAGGGAAGAGAAAATTAATTTCGTGTACGTGTCCACATGTCTGATGTTGTATCCCTGCTTTCCTTCAGCTGCTATACTGTAATAAGATTTATCTCTAACTTCTTTAAGTGAAAACTGCATACACCCTACCAAACTGTGCTGAAAGAAAAATACCATTTCTGCACATCTACCCTACTAACCTAGTTCTTTCTCAAGGATAATAGTGTGCTAAAATTAAGTATCTGCCGAAGTGCGGCGCAGCACATGCGGGCTCTCTTTATTTATATTACACAGGAATATCAGGAATAGTTAACAGCAGCAGCTTCTCACCAGTAGTCAGTATTTGACCACACTGGTTTTTAAACAGTGGAATAAAATGCATTAGACTTCCTTATTGAAGCTGAAAGATTTCGTAACTTCAAAACATTTTGTCTGTAAAGTAACAAAATTGGATGGTGAAGTCAGTACATGGTAGACGCTGGACTTCTGCAAAAGTAATTTAATAAGAATCAAGTTAAATCCTTAACCGGTTTCATTGTTCCTGAAGCAGTTTTGTGCTTACGGCCCACGGTCAGAGCAGCCGTTGTCGTTCGTGGGTCCTGTGCATGTGACGAAAGTTCAGTCAGCCAGGTGTGTTGGGTAGCGATACGTGGAGATACACAATTGACTTCCCCAAAATATGCCAAAGAAACCTTCTGGAGTCAATGCACTGGGTAGATTCAGTGGTAGAGTACTAGAAATGATAAATACTTTTAAGGTTTTGTTGAAATTGAATGAACTTTAGCCCAAGGCTGTGCAAAATTCGTTGTTTGGTGTCTTGGCAGCGCTTACTGCCCTGGACTAGCCGGTGGTGGTAGCGCAGTTCCTTTCTACACAGCTCCAGGTGTCTCTGGACAGAGTGCTTTGGTTTTTGCAAAGCTGTTGAGCTCGTGGGCCACGTTCGCTCAGTCTGTTCTGCAGAGAAAGTCGTAAGAGCTGAAGAAATAACCCTCTGTAGCTGTTGATTGTCTCCTGTCAGCTGGAGGCTGTCACCTTCTCTCCTGAAACGCCGTAGCAGGTTCTGTCAGGCAACTGAAACATGTTTGTTTAAATCCCAATTTAAACTGTACCACTAAAGGTAGTTTAAATTAATCTGCCTGACGTTGCACCCGGGCGGAATGGCAGAACCCACGCGGTGTGTTTTGGGGAAGGCAGCTGCTGGTTGTTGTAGGGTAAGCTCTTGGACTGTCCTAGTTAAACCCACAGGACAACCTTCAACTGAACTAGTTGCTTATCCCGTTTTGGTGCGTAGTTTGAGTTTGTTTATGTCTTTGTTTAGTGTTTCTGACTTTGTTTAGTGTTGGACTTGCGTTGCGGTGTTGCTAAGTCATTTTGTCTTTGTCTAAACTTGTCCTTCTGCGCTTGGACAAGGTGGTCCTTCAGGAAAGAGAAGGAAAGTTCAGGTGTGTGGATGTGGTGGAGTCCCTGTGCTCGAGCACCTTTCTCTCCCCAAGCATCTCAGAAATACAGAAGAACACAGAGAAACTTCTAAAGGCAGATAAGCCTGGAAAGTCTTGATCTGGAACCTGTATTTCTATACACCACACTTTATTCTACTCAGCTGCTCCACCTTATTTACGTTCTAAAGAAAAAAAAACTAGTGTCGCACCCCAAAAGGCACTAAAATTGCAAACGGAAGGAAAGAATAGTCAATACCTAGTGAAAATGGCATTACTACCCAGGTATGAAGTCGACTTTCTAATACTTGAAACCTGCATTTGAATTCTTCTTTTCCCTTAAACTTCATTGTACTTGTGTGTGTGGTTGAGTTTGTGCAAGTGTGCAAAGTCAACACTTACACACAAGTACGCTCTTTCCAAAAAAGGTTGTGCTGCTGGGTAATTCGCTGTGCGGTAAGTTAGAGGGCATCCCCACCCAGTGACGCAAAGCTAAAATCAATACCCAGCCCTTCCCTTGTCAGGGGTAAAGTGCTGCAGAGTGTTATTTACATGGGCTATTGAAACTTTATCTGTTGTTAGTTTTGTGCTATTTTGTTTGTTTTAGTTGAAGAAAAGTAAATCCAAACCAGCCATAGGTTTCTTTTTTGTGATTTTTTTTTTTTTTTTTTTTTCTGCAGCTCTACTGAGAAGTCATTTCCTTGGAGATCATCAGGTATTATCTTTTATGTCTACATTTTGCTTTAAGCCCCAAAATCTTTGTTCTCTTGGCATTCGTTGCTTGTTTTGAAGTGAACCAAAGATTAGCAGCAACGCTACGTCTCTTTCCTGAGGTATAACTTTAATACCCGCTCTTGCACCTGAAGAGACTTGTGAGTTCCTCCGTTAATCGTAGAAGGTTGGGTTGGCTTAGGGGTAGTTTTCTTGCACCTTTTTGTGCCTTTGCATTTTTGTGTGAGATGTGACCGTAACAACAGTCTCGTGCGTTGGGTCTCCTTTGCAATTAATTTGAGAATACTTCTGAGTCTCCCCCTTGGCAGGCAAGGATCATGACAAAATACTGTATGTTCCAAGCTTGAGTACTGATTTTCTTTTTACACATATTCATACTTAACTGAGAAAATCTTCAATAAGTGAAGGTTTTCCTGAGAGTGCCGTTTGTCTTTTGTGTGTCAGGGTAGCTTGAACTTTCCTTCCAAAACAAGAACCGTGGCTCTTGTCGTCACCTGAGGAGTGTACGAGGTGGAGTGGATAAGACTGTGTCTTCCTGACTGCAGAGAGGAATTTATATCAAAAGACATCAGTAGATGATGTGATAAGATGCGACCGTAGCTGTAATTGCTTTATGCATCAGTAGAATTATACAGAATTTTTAAGAGAAATATAAAATGATGTTGTTTTGCAGATGCTTATAAATAGAATATTAGATCAGCAGCCATTTATAAAAAGGCTATTATTTTATTCCGGGCACTCTCCTCATGATTTATAGTAGCAGAGAGAAAGACAACAATTCATTTTATCGTGAATTCTCGCCTTTGTTAGCGAGCCTAAACAATCTCCAATTTTTAGCGCTGTGAAAGCATTGCTTGGTGGCGAATGTGCGATGGAAGCAAGATTTGGGTTCAGGGCTCTGTCTTAGGAACATCTGTACGGCACCGCACAATTCCACTCTATTCTCCCCAAACGGATTATTTGTCAGTTTGACGTTGGAGTAGTATCAAGTAACTGAAATAACAGGGCCTTGTATTATCTAAACAAAGAAAGATTAAAATATTGAAGTTGAATATAATTATAATTTAGATGTCCCGATCCCCAGAAGTATTTTATTCTAAAGAAAAGGCAGTACCTGCTGGTGTCTGTCGGCATCCATTACCGAGTCGGCAGCGCAGGAGTTGTGGAAGTGCATTTACTTCACTGTTGGTTCTCTGTGTCCTTTTTAGCCGTACTGATGATTAAATTAATGGAAGCGTAGTAACACTTCTTATTAAATCTTAATTAAATTTGGACATAATACTCCTATTATAATAAATGAATCAGCGTCAGATTTTACTCGATGGTTTTGACCTAAGACTGTACTCCTGATAAATAATTATGCTGTCTCTCATTTCTAAGATGTAGTATTTTTTAAAGTTATTTCTTAAAATCTGGTATTTGAATAACTTTCAAACATTCCACATAGTAGCAGTTAATGAGTGACATTTTTAGTCTGAATGTTCCTTCGTGGCTAATTGTGCAAACAGTGAGACACCAGCATTTTGTGTACAGCACTGTCAGAGTATTTCTTTACAGCTTGATGGGTACAATGCTCAGGTGTTTTTACCTCGCGTCCTCATCTTTGTCCTTTTTTCCCAGACTGTGTTTCACTTTTCCTTTGTTATCGGTGTTGTGATGTCTCCTTCGCTTTCTCTTATTTACAATGACGGTTTTCTTTCCCATCTGGAAAGTTCAGCCGATACTCACTGAACCAAAGGTAGCCGAAGAATGGTTAAAATTTGGATAGTAGTATATGAAGTAAAAAATGTATAGAATTTGCAGCAGCTTCTGTAAATGGTACACACGCAGGGATGAAATTCACCTCAGCCTTTTACTTAAGAAGCTCTAGAGATGACAGGACCTTAAGAGCAGTGGAGCTGTCCTCTGTGAGCTACAACGCTCTGCAAAGTGTCCTTACTTACTAGGTAATCGGTTACGTTTTTCATTAAAATAGGTTGGAATGTACATTTGAAAAATGAGAACGTTAGAACTACATGAAAACTACAGGAAACAAATTCTCAGAGATTAACAGTCTTGTATTTAGTTTGGTAGACCATCCCTGTCTACCAGTAGGCTCGGGTTTATGTTGGAAGTTCAGTGTTAGTATGTGTGAGAAAATCATTATGGTAGAGTTTGCAGGAAACTTTCATAGGAAACATTGGATTTATCTAATTTGTTTTTGCAGATCCTCCGACCACCAGTGTGAGCAAAGCCCAGGTGTCAGAGAGCATTCATACCAATGCCTATGACATTAGGACAGAACCAGAACAAGGGAACCTCTACTCACCAGAGCAGACATCTCTCCATGAAAGTGAGGGTCTGTTCTGTGCATTTCAAATATTAGAATATATTTTTGTGTAGACTGTAAAAAAAAATAAAAAAAAAATAACACAGTTACAAATGCGAGCAAATAACAAAGTTATATTTTGTTTCTGTGAAGTTGTTCAATGCTTTTATTCTTACGCTGGCTTCATATCTACAGGGTCTGTAGGTAACTCCAGAAGTTCAACACAAATGAATTCCTATTCTGACAGCGGCTACCAGGAAGTAAGCAGTTTCCATAACAGCCAAAACTTGAGCAAATCAGAAAACAGACAGCAGCATTCCCTTACTGGGACCACAAACAACCATCTGGTGAGAAGCTCACGAGCCGAAGGGCAGACGTCAGTCCAGGTTCGCTTGAGTACTGCACTTCTCTCTGTCTGTACGCTGCTCGTAATGCGGTTTTAACGATGGACCTACCTTTGTATAGGCTGGAAATAACTTGGTCCAGTTACACTTTTACTTAACACCGTCACTGGTTAAAAGGCAGAAAAGGCTTCCAGCAGAGATAGACTTGTTTGCTGAAATTGCCACGCGTGTGATCTGCTCGTTCGCTGCAGCTCAAGTGAAGTAAAGCTTCCGAGGGCTCCTGGCAGCAGAGCACACTGCTCATGGCAAGAAAGCATCGCTCCCTTAAAATTCAGTTGGAGTTTTGGGGAAAACCTTCTGGAATTTAGCCCGTATGTAAACATAGCGCTTAAAGAAGGATGATATTTGTGTTCCTGTACCTTCCACTGTTTTGACTTTTTTCCTCTCCTTGTTCATTCATCAGAATGGTAGTAATTGACAAAAAGACATTAACTGACAAAACTCGATTGGCTTATACTAGAGTTCTTTGCATGCCTGCTCCTGAATTTCCAAAGTGGTAGAGTAGTGAGGAAAGAGGCACAGGGGCATAGTAAGATAGGAAGCCAAATAAGAATGAGGAATGGATGGGTTTTTAATGTTAAATTGTGATTTAATGTATTAAGAAATACTGGTTAGGAAAAAAAAGTTATTTTATAGGAAAACTTGAAGGAGTTACATTTAGGGTAAAAGCTACTCTTCGGCTGCTTTTATATATTGTTAAATCGTGTGCGGTTCTTATTGACTTCTCTGCCTTATGGGAGAAAAGTATCCACATCGTGGCCTGAACGATAAAACTAATCGATGGTTTTGTTTTTAACAGCCGTCGGTAAATATTGCGACCAACCGAGTCATGCGCCGTGTCAGCTCAGTCCCATCCAGGGCACAGTCTCCCTCCTACATGGTCAGCACAGGCGTTTCCCCTTCCCGGGGCTCTCTGCGGGCATCCCTAGGCAACGGCTACGGCTCTCCGTCAGTCTCTGAGCAGAGATCCCTTCCTTCTCACATGTATTCGTCCACTACTCTGCCAGCACAGCGGGCGGCATCCCCCTACGCCACCCAGAGACCTGCCTCCCCAACGACTGTGCGGCGGATCGGCTCCGTTACCTCCAGACAGACGACGAATCCCAACGGCGGGGCTTCCCAGTACCAGACGTCGGTCAGGGTCGGCTCTCCTCTTGCCCTTGCCGATGTACAAGCCAGAGTGGGTTCTCCATCCCAAACGCAGCTGAGATCCTCCTCCCCAAAGCGTTCCGGCATGACCGCCGTGCCACAGCATTTGGGAACGACGCTGCAAAGAACAATCCATGATATTGAACAGTATGGGCAGCAGTATGAGATATACGAGAGGATGGTCCCGCCGCGTCCAGACAGCCTTACAGGTTAGTAAAAAGGTAAAGACACAGTTTAAAACTTGGTACAAACCTACAGCCATAGAGAACCCCTAGTGCAACAGCCTCTTTACGGATGAAGCATTGTAGCAGTAGGGTGTAATTGCGGTGGGTGCATCAAGTCAGTTGTAAATACTGATGTCAAACTATCGGTCATACCGTAAGTTCCCTGGGAATACTTTCTCTTTAATTACTAGATTGCTAGCCATGCATTGAATTATTAAATAATACTGTTTAAGTAACTAAGTGAGATTGAGTCTTCCAAACAGAGACATTTCCGTATTTTTGCATTTGTCAATGAATTTTTCAGTATGGATTTTTTAATAATGGAAAGAAGTTTGGTGACTAAGTCTCTGTAGATTTAACTAACACATTTTCTCAGCTAAAAGAATAAAGATTCAAGCATGACAACTTAATCATTTTTAATGGATGTGGGCCACGTACAAACTCGCCTTCCCTCGCTTCCAGGCCTGAGGAGCTCGTACGCCAGTCAGCACAGCCAGCTGGGGCAGGAGCTGCGCTCGGCTGTGTCTCCCGACCTGCACATCACCCCCATCTATGAGGGCAGAACGTACTACAGCCCTGTCTACCGCAGCCCCAACCACGGGACGGTGGAGCTGCACCAGGGATCCCAGTCGGCCTTGTATCGAACGGGGTCAGGTGGGTAAAGGGCATCCGTTGACAGCGTCTCAAAGCACCCTAGATTTACTGATGGGAGCTTTTCTGGAACCTGTGGCATATAGGAGAATATGTATCAGGTGTGTGATGCCAGTTTACAAGGAAACACTAGATGTTATCAATGAATGGAGAGAGAAACTGGGCTTGAAGGGCGTGAAATAGCCAGCAGGAAGTAAAAAGCTTTTGTGACGTTTGCGAGAAATACTTGGGGCTGTATACGGCAGATCAGAGTCAGCATGTTCTCTGTTGGATGCCACACACAGGTACCGCCAAGCAAAACGGATTTAATGACACAAAAAATGTATTGCTTCCTCTTGCGTTCTCTGTGCATCATTCTCCTACAAATTGAGTTTGTTTAGATCTATTTTTTTATTCATCAGTGCAGTAAAATGAGAGCTTGCACACGTACATCAACTACAACTTTCACTGTAAAAATAATGGTTTTACCCAACTTCTCATCAAAGTGTAATGTTGAAGTACTGTATCTGAAGGTCGGATATTGCAACTGAAATATATCTATAGCGTTAATTACTACTCGTATATTATGGAGTGCATAGGTGTGAGATTAGTACTAGAACTGACTTTCTGTGAAGAGAAATGTGATATCTGGTGCAGTGCAGTTTGCTCTTTAAGGTTGGCTAATAATTTGTATAGTGGAGTAATTCCCCAAAACTCTCAAGATATTGCAGTGATTTAACTCAGTAACTCTCCAGAAATACTTGTAGAGAAGTGTCTGATTTGTGGAAAAGTGCTTTTTAATTTTTTTAATGCAACCAAAATACCAAGAGTGTGGAGTGATGGGGGAAGCAAGAGTTCTTGCAATTCTCCTGTCTTCTGCAGCCTAGAGGAAACAAATTAACATCGTCAGAATGTGCCAATGAGGAAATATATCTAGAAATTGGAGTTCTCTGTAGACTTGTCTACCTAATGGTATCATTTACCTTGGAAGAGCAGAAGCTACCACAGCAGCTCTGTTAAGTCAGGAAGATACATGTTCCTGGTTTCGAAACGATCGGCTTAATCTTTGAAATCATCCTCTTGTTAGCTTTTGTCATGGAAAATGTACATGGGAAAAGGAAAATACCATTTAAACTAATTACATTTTTGTTGCCTTGTTTTTCCTTTTTCTCTTTAGTACAGTTAGAAAACTAACGTTACTGTTGGTAATTGACTTTTATTATAAACCTTGAAAACATTTTGCATCCTCCTTTCTGCTGGGTGGCACGAGCTGCGTTTCTGACTGTACATACTGGTTGGGGCAAGCTGAGGCATAGGTCTGGTTCCGCCAAACCTTTGGCTCTGTAACGAACCTCCCTGTCTTCCCCGGAAATTGAGTAATTGCTCCCTTAAATCTGGCGATAGCTTTTGACACTGAGCGCTGTACGTGTTTGTAACACCGATGGGGTTTTTGTTGTTTTCTTTTTTTGCTTACGCTTTTAACCACCTATTGCCTCTTCTCTTCAATAGATGTTTGTTACCTGGTTTGTTTTAATACTGATTTTATACTAGGAGTCGGAAATCTGCAAAGATCATCCAGTCAGCGTAGCACACTCACATACCAAAGAAATAATTATGCTCTGAACACAACAGCTACCTATGCGGAACCCTACAGGTCAGTGCAGTATCGCCTGTCAGAGTCCAGCTACAACCGGCTGCAGCACGCGGCGCCCGCCGACGACGGGACCACGCGCTCTCCTTCCATCGACAGCATTCAGAAAGACCCCAGGCAAGTCCATCCCCGCTCTCAAGAACCGCACGTTATTTCCTGTAATAAGACCTTGAATGCATTCCTGGATTATACTGATGGCACCGTGTTGTGCATGTGCCAGCTTTACCTTCTTTCAACAATCACTCACTTAGATATTAAGGTCTGTACCTTTATAGCCAAAGTAATAAGTGCAGCTTACTTGCTACAGTAAGAGCAACTTTTATGCATTTACTTAATAGACATTTTTCTTCCGTGTTTATTTTCATGCAGAAGAAATTACAGGAAATATTTATAAATTTGATGAGAATTGACTGGATTATGCCAAATATTTTTGAGTAACTCTACACAGCAACCTGTAATACTGTAGTTAGTTTTCTCTTTAAAGGAATCAAGACTTGAAAATGAGAAAGTGTGTACCTGATTTATTTGAATGAATTTTTCATAAGCAGCCCGCTTAAATTTCAAAATGACATAAGTTTGAAAATGATACATAAATGTACCATTTTGGAAGTGAATGCATGTTCATATTTTTAAAATAGTTATTGGTTTGATGTTGTAAATGTATGCACGCGGTGTGGGCATGTGACAAGTGTGATATTATCATTACAATTTATTAGAGACGCTGTTCATCAAAACCTTGTATTTTAAAATGGGAGCAAAGCCTGGAGGGATTTACGGAACTGTTTACCTTCCGTATAGGGGTGCGATTGCTAGAAATTCCAGTCTGTCCTCAAACTGCCGGGTCACTGCGGCAGCTTCCAGACTCATCCTGGCCGTGAAGGCACACGACAGGTTCTGCTGGTTTAGAAAGAGCAGAAAGCAGAGCTCCTCAGGTGGAGGATGTAGACACCAGTGATGCCTCAGGAGTCTTTCATCATCTTCTCTCAGAGGGTGGTGAGATGCTGGAACAGGTTGTCCAGGGAAGCTGTGGATGCTCCGTCACTGGAAGTGCTGAAGGGCAGGTTGGACTGGACCTTGAGCAACCTGCTGTAATGGGAGGTGTCCCTGCCCACGGCAGGGGGCTTGGAACTGGATGTGACTAGGATGTGACTCCCAGTTACTCTAATATACCTGGTCTTCCTTCCAGCCCTGACACTGCAGAACAAAACCAGAATTGTTGAAAAACACTGAAGATGTTCTAGTAATTCTGCTTGGTAAACAGATAAAAATGCATCTGTACCTAATGCCTTCTTCTGAATGTGTTCCTCTAACAAAGGGAGTTTGCGTGGCGAGATCCCGAGCTGCCTGAAGTCATCCACATGCTCCAGCACCAGTTCCCGTCGGTGCAGGCGAACGCGGCTGCCTACCTCCAGCACCTCTGCTTCGGGGATAACAAAGTCAAAACCGAGGTACTGCGTGGGGCCGCTGCCTCGCTGTGCCTGGGGAAGCCAGAACAAAACTACTAGACCTCTTGCCATTTTGGTTTTTTTGGATTTTTTTTCATCACAACACAGTACTTTGGACCCTTTTGTGTTTCTGTTTGTACCAGACGTATGGTAATACCCAAGTACTTAGGTGTGTGGAATTACACACGCACAGATTTTTCCTGTCGTAAGAGGCTGCATGGAAATTATATGAGGATACTTGGCATTCAGGTTGTGTAATGGAGCAGACGCGTAATGCGTATTTAGCAGAGCCTGTTTCTGCCTAACCTGCTGATGGCTGGAGCCATCCAAGAGAAGTCTTTGCAACTTCTGTTTTCTAATATTCTGAGGTATAGGAAATTAATTTTAAAACTGCATTACTGGGAACCAAAACTTTAACAATTCTTTCAACACAGCAAATGGTTGAAAATGCCCACCAGCCTTTTCAAAAGGGATGGGAATGGGTCACCGGGATTTTCAGTACAGCGTAACAGCCAAGCTACTAAGATTTGCCAACAATATTTCTTCTTGAGGTAGAAAGGAACGTACTTTGTTTTTGTAAAACTGATGTTGCTGATGTTCCCGACGTTCCACTTTCTAGGTGTGTAGGCTGGGAGGAATCAAGCACCTGGTTGACCTCTTGGATCACCGAGTCCTGGAAGTTCAGAAGAACGCTTGCGGCGCACTGAGAAACCTGGTTTATGGCAAGTCTACCGATGAAAACAAAATCGCAATGAAGAATGTTGGTGGGATACCTGCCCTTCTACGACTGTTGAGAAAATCTGTTGACGCTGAAGTAAAAGAGCTTGTAACAGGTGAGTTTTAAACAGAAACAAGCAGCTGTAATATGGATTATTTTTCCTCAAGCGGACAAGACTGGAGTAACTGGTAAGCGACTGGAATTGAGTGTATCGACTGGACTTTTATGTGTCCATTGGCATTTTTTGTGATTACAAAATGCAGAATTTGTAAGATGGACCCAAACTGCGTAAATGTGTATTAAAGTACAGACAGAATATGGCAAGTGTGCAAATCCCAGAAGCCTGTCTGTGGCCAGCAGAGCTGTGGCGAGTGAGGCATACACTTTGCTTGGCTCTCAAGGATGAGGCAGCAGGTTCAGCTTATAACCCATGAGCCTCCTTGGCCCTTGGTGCAGACAGAAAGTACAGAGAGAATCAATGATTTGCAGTTCTAACTCATGAAGAAACTCTGTTTCCGTTAAAACAGGGTGGATTTGCTTGGTACTGCGCACATCTGCCATCTCATTTTCTCCGTAGGAGAGGGATTCATCTATGAAGGTTTTAGGGGATTGAAAAATATGAGGGGACAGAAAAAGAAGCAGAGTTTTTGCTGTAAGCAGTTCCTCTTCCAAGTTTTAGTAGCTCCCCGATTTGATTTTGTTAAGCTATGAAGCTTAACTCCTCACCTACTAAGCCAAGCTCACAGCAGTGCTCAAGTTAGATGGAGCAGAGGTGTCACGCTGGGAGCCTTTCCAAGTTATTTCCTTGTTTAGAAAAGCTATTAAGTAGAGAAAGGACTCTGTACAGAATCGATCCAGAGCGTTTTAAGTTTAAGGCAGGCTATTCTCCTCAAGTATTTTCCACATAAGCCAACGTTAAGATAACCTGCAGCTTTCCTGTTCTCTCTGGAAGGGTGCATTTTTTTCTGCAGATGTAAATGGAATGCTTACGGCTAGAATCACACATCGGCTGCCTTGTCTGCTCCACAGAATTCATGTTTTATGCATCTGAATCATTTGTGCTTTTAAGGTATTAGGAACGGTTCCACGGACAAAGCCAAAGTCAAATTCTTCATTAGAGAAGGTGCTCAGGCACCATCAAAACCCCTCCGTTGTTACCTTTCGCAAAAGAGACAGCACATCATCTGTAAATAAAAAGATTTTTCAGATAAATAGGGTATTTCATTTGAATTATAGCTAAAGATGACTTTTTCAGAAAAAGTGACTCTAGCTTTGTAACACACGTGGTTTTAATTTTTTTTTGATTGGCTACAACAAAATAAAAAGTTTTGATCTAATTGTCTTCTGGTTAAGTCAGTGGTGTGGACTTCCGTAAGAGTTAGACCAGTGCTGGAGGCTTGAGGAGAATCCACAGCGGACTTGAGGAGCTTAGGGATTTTTAAATGCTTTCTATAAATAGCACTGTAAAGAAAAGAAGTGGAAAAGATTATTTGTTTAATAATTTAAAAACTCCACCTATGTCAGAACTAAAACCAGCAAACCCCACCTCGTTTACTATGTTCCCAGATTAAGATCATGTAAATACAGAGAACCTGGGATCAGTCTACACCGCTAGAAACACTGTGTGTGTCTGATTTCTGATTTAAAACTAGCACTATTCATTACTGCTGTAGTTTATTCATAAGTTTTCATATAAAAATGAATTTTCCAGGGCAACATTTCTTGACAAAGTGCTTTTCTTTCTCCTGAGGACAATCTTTTTTCCTGAGTAAATGAATTATGGTTTCATTATTAGCAGTATCAGTTGCCTCTGACAGATGACAGGGGTATCTGGTGTCATTGCAAGTGAAATCCATCCTCTTGGCTTTAATACACAGTGAGACAGATTAAAACTTTATCATCCCAGGTAAGAGCTCTCCCCTTGCTGCACCAAGTTGTTTGTGAGCAGTACATTCCCCATGCTCCAGAAGGATGGAAGTGGCAGCTAATAGCTGTTGAAAAAGAATTTTTTTTTGAAATTCACCCTCTACCCATGGTTTCAAACTGTCTCTTTGGACTTTGGCAGATGATTCTATAAAAGTTAAATACTTGTTCTTAAGTGTTCCTCCACAACAATGAGGAATAAAATGCACTGTTATTTAAATGATGTACAAAATTATAGCGTACTCCCAGAAGTCTCTTAGACCTACCACCATTTTCCTTGTATTTGAATGGAAACTTCCCAAATTCTAGCTGTCTTTGCCTTCAAGGTTTATTTCTAGTAAGTGCTAAATTTGGTCCAAATTATCTTAAAATAAGCACTTTCCAAGTAATCAGATTGTATTCTCATTTTTAACATGCAGACTGTGAAGGGGTGTGTAATACACAGCTCTACTTTGTAAAATAAATAGCTGAAGACTTCTCCTAAATTCAGGAACAGTGTGTCCTGGTGAGAGCTTTTGCCTTCACGTAATGAACACAGGGGTAATAAATCATTAATAATTTAATCAAGCTGCCTCCTTGAGAGTCCAGCTCCTGGGCAAGTTTTGACATAGTTAGTCAGTGGAACTCGAGCGATTTGCTCATCAAAGGCTCCCAGGCTGATCCTCAGGGACAAGTTAATATTTGTGAAAGTTTCACAGGCTTCTTGTAGGGATGGAGTTCAGGGAGGTTCCTTCAGCTGCTCTTCCTAGGCTGTGCCACGGTGCCCACCTCCTGCAGAACGGTGCTGCTGGCTCTTCTCTTTCTTGGCAAGTGTTGGAGTCGGCGTGTTCCTCTGAAGGTGGGGTGGGCTGTGTCACGTCCTGTGTGGGGTCAGCCGGTGCTGACTGTGTTGGCCTCACGCTGCCCAGGTACAGAGCAGGTGACGCGCAGTTGCCTTGACGTTCCCAGCAGCACCGGCTGCCCCAGCGTTTTCATGAGCTGTAGGTGAGCAGTAGATGCCCTCCAAGGGCAGTCGCGCTTGGCCGGGCTGAGCGAGTGCCTTTGTCAGTAACCATGGGGACGTTTTCAGAGATGGGTTGCACAGAATCGCACGTGTGTTTTTCCTGGAGTGTCAGGTAACTAATACTAGTCTGAGACTCAAAATAGGATTTTTCTCTTGCTCTAACTTGCTTTAACAACAAATGTTTGCGAGGCAGAGGGGAGGTTTAGGTGAGATCTAATTTCTGGTTTGCATCACAAATTGCATGAAGATACAGTTTCAAAAACCTGAAGCCAAAGGCCAGTGCAGCATTTAGATTTCTCGCCGTTAGTTACCCACGAAGTACTTGTCTGTAGCAAGGGCGTAGAGTCACGGAAGAGAGTTACGGTATGAAGTTGGATACGGATTTGAAATAGTTTGTTTTACGTAATCAAACTGTCAAACCTGAAAAATAAGTAAAGTTCAGCTTATTTTGAGTGTGTACCTGTAACACAATATGAAGTCTGGTGAAGCCATAAACAATTTTTGAGAATTACTCAAAACTTCTATGAAAAAAAACCTACACAACAACTTTAAACAGCACTTTTTTTAAAATTATTTTTTATTTCCCAGTTTGTAATAATTTCTCTTTTGTTACTGGAAGTTGTCTTTCTGTACAGGAGATGGAGTTGTATGTCATAAATAATACTTTTAATGTGGTTCTAAAATGGGTCTGTGATGGTATTAAAAGTATCAAGAATCTCCAAACGCTTTAACATAAGTACCCGTTGTGTAGGTTTTTCCTCCTTAGTTTCTCAGTCCCATCAGACTGTGAATGAGAGAGTCTGTTTTTTGCTGCTTACAAACTAAGCCCGTTCAGCGACAGCTCGTTGGAAGGAAATGCGTCATTTTCACAAAAATAACATCTCTGGGAAGGAGCAGGTGATTGAAAAGCCACCAGAGAGTGGGTAGCAGTAAGAGGTCCGGTTGTAAGCAGAACAGTTTCAGCGGGCGTTGTCACAGGCAGGCTGAAAATACGAGGGGCACTGCGTCTTGTGCAGAATGAGCGTGGCAGGTCCTCGGTGGCCTCTCTAGGAGCAGAAGCTCCTGCCGTGGCACGTTAGCGGGCGCTGGCTGGGTGCGCTGCCTGCTGCGCTGCACGACAGCGCGGATTCCTCTTCCCGGTGCGGCAGCTGCTGCGGGATCGACCTTGAAATAATATTAAAATTACATTGCAGACTAGTTAGATTTGGGTTGGCTTTACATTTGTATCTTTCTCCTCCTGTTTGAAGTGACGTCTTTTAAGCTGTTAAGGTTGCTTTACATTTGTTTGCCAAGTCTTCTCTGACTGCACTGCAATGAACTCTCTTCCAAAGGAGTTCTCTGGAACCTGTCCTCATGCGATGCAGTAAAGATGACAATCATTAGAGACGCGCTGTCGACGCTGACAAACACTGTGATCGTGCCACATTCCGGATGGAACAGCTCTTCCTTCGATGAGGATCATAAAATCAAATTTCAGACTTCCCTGGTTCTGCGCAATACTACAGGCTGCCTGAGGTAATTTGCTCTTCTAGAAGACTCCCTTTTACAGAGGAACCGTGTTACCCAACAGCTCATGTTTGTACTGTAATTGTTAATACAGAAGAGCTGTTGCATTCTGTAAATTACATCTGTAGTTCTGTCATTTAGACAGCTTTTACGTTTGATTTTTACTTCCCATATCAGAAATATCACGGCTGGTTTTGTTAATGAGTCAACGCTACCTTGAAATTGTGGGTTTGAATCATATTTTATCTTTTATAAGAACTGAGGGTGCTGTGCAGAACGGTGCGTTTGCTTTTAACCTCTCAGTTGTTGATCAGCTGTATAAAAAACCCCTCCAAGCTATCTAATGAGATGACGTCTGTCTGTGCACACACCGTGTTCCTCTCTCACTCAAACCCTGTAGGAATCTCAGCTCCGCGGGGGAGGAGGCCCGGAAGCAGATGAGGTCTTGCGAAGGGCTGGTGGATTCGCTGCTCTACGTGATCCACACCTGCGTGAACACATCGGATTACGACAGCAAGGTGTGTGCACGTTCCATCCAAGGGGGTTTTGGTGCTGGGCTGCATGGTATCGTTTAGGACTGCAAGGGCCTTAGCTCAACTGCTCTTCTCTCCCAACCCCAGCTTTATTGATGCACAGTCAAACTCTGTGGCATAATACAGCATAACTTGTTCCGTGCTTTTCGCTTTCGTCAGTGTTGAAGTATTCATTCTTTAACAAAATAATAAGCTCTTGTGCTTTCCATTTTCAGAATACTAAAATATAAGTCACAATAGTAGACAAGTTTTCACATTTGAGGATACGAAGGAGGGAGATTGCAGTTTTCCCAGAGGAACAGACAAAGCAATGCCCAAGGCCCAGAGTTAGGATTTAGTGCTTGTGCTCCAAACGCCTTTTCGCCCCGACTTATTTCGTTTGGTTTGTTTTATTGCCCTGTGAGAATGTAACTGATTCCAGGACATCTTTATGGTTTGGCTTCAGACAGTGGAAAACTGCGTGTGTACCTTGAGAAACCTTTCTTACCGTTTGGAGCTGGAGGTACCTCAGGCACGTCTGCTGGGAATCAATGAACTGGATGACTTGTTAGGAAAGGAATCGCCTAGCAAAGACTCGGAGCCCAGCTGCTGGGGGAAAAAAAAGAAGAAGAAAAAAAAAACTTCACAGGAGGATCAGGTTTGCTGTTTTCATCACATTACAAATAGGTCAACTGCAGTTTGGCTAACGATGAGGGGGAGCACAGAGCCTGAAGAAAAGCTCTCCTATGTTGAATGAAAATACGGAGGTTTCATCTAGTGACAAATCCATGTTCTTCTCTCAGTGGGATGGTGTTGGCCCCATACCCGGATTCTCCAAGTCCCCCAAAGGGGTGGAGATGCTGTGGCACCCGTCGGTGGTGAAGCCGTACCTAACGCTCCTCGCCGAGAGCTCCAACCCAGCCACTCTGGAGGGCTCTGCGGGATCTCTTCAGAACCTTTCTGCGGGCAACTGGAAGGTATGTGAATTCCTGCGCTTCCTCCTGTCGCTGTATTGTAGATGGGTTTTTTTAATAAGATACTGGAAAGAGTTTGGAAGGAGCATGCGGTTTTCTGGCATGGATCTGGCCATTTCTCTCTAGTGTGTGTCGTTAGTGCTTGTGTGCTGCAGTGAACTAATTTCCACAGTGACCGAGGTGGTGGAAAGGAAGAGCCGTATGGACAGTGGCCTTGAAATTGGTACTGTTTATTTTATCTGACAGAAAAAGCTTTCTTCCAGTACAGATTAGGTCAAAATAATCTTCTAGCACCTTCTAGCTGTGAGTTCTGGTGGGAAGTCTCTGTCACAGTAAGACCAGCGTAAATAAATTGTATTTTCTCTATTATTTGTATTATTTATTTCCGTGTATTCTTCCTTGTGGCCCTTGCATACAATACGTTACAAAAGTACCATGAGAGAACTTTATTGATGTTACGTGTTTGTCATGGAGAGATTTAAAAAAACAAACATTAACTCTTCCTTTGCTTGTAGGAAAACAGCTGAGGCTTCTTTATTTTATGACCATTACAGAATTAGTCTTTAAAAAAAGCCCAGCAAATGAACAAAACTGTTCCCTTTTCAATAATTTGTCACCTATTAAGGTATTTTTTCTGCTAGGCCAATTTTTTTAAACTTTGTTTTGTATGAGGAGTGCACAACACAGAGCTGGCCCTTTATAATAACAGAGAAGATACACATTTCACCTGTCACCTTTTCTTTGGGAAGTGTCCCCAGACACACGTGGGAATTACAATCTAGTAACAGGTTATTCCGGCTGGCATGCTACATAGATCTGGGAGTGACGGGGGTTCTGTGCCAGTTCGCAGCATACATTCGAGCAGCTGTACGGAAAGAAAAAGGGCTGCCCATCCTCGTGGAGCTGCTGAGAATGGACAACGACAGGGTCGTCTCATCTGTGGCAACTGCCCTGAGGAACATGGCGCTGGACGTTCGGAACAAGGAGCTGATCGGTAAGTGCCGACCGGCGCTGGAGAAGGCGCCTTCGCCAGCGTGTCAGACCCGGCACCCAGAGAGTCCTTGGGTGAGACGATGGAAAGCACGGCTCTGCCTCTTTGGAACTCATCGGTAACCTCCTCGGGGTTCCAAGGTCTCTTAGGTGTGCTAAGAGGGCAGGACAGCTCTGCTGCCAGTACCTCAGTCAACGCTTTTGTGAATAAAACGTTTCATTTCTGCTGTAGAAGCATTTTGTGTGTTGTAGAGTAGTGGGGTAAGAAAAGAACAGCTCTTTATACAGATAAGGGTATCATTGTTCTCAAAAACGTAAAAGCAGGCAAAGAGAATTTTACTGTATATTTCTCAAGCTTCTCCATCGCAGACGGTTCAGAACTTGTTTTCTTGTTATGTAGGTAAGAAGTTAGTCCAAGCAATGTTCTGTTCTATAGCACCAGCCGTGCACGGCTCACGCTCAGGTGATGTTTTTTTTCCCTTTCCTGGCCGAGCTTCACCTTTCAGGAAGGCACCCCCACCTGTTCCCTCACCCTGTCAGAGCCTTATCAATGAAAGGATTACTGGCTTTCCAGATACACTCTGAAACTAATCTTTGCATAAACTACGAGTGAAGGTGAACAGGAAGTGTGAAAAAAAAAAAAAAAAATCCCAGGTTATTTCTTTGACCCTCCCCAAAGTGAAGCCTAAGAACGTGCAGCGCTCCTTCAGTCGTTATAAATAGCATAACATTTCTTGAATGATTCTGCTTTCCCCAAGTAATTCCAGTTTACAGGTGCTCCTGTTTTAATGCAAAAATGCAACTTTTCCAGTTATTAAGCTAAAAGGAAAAATATAACTCAGAAATTGATCTCTAGTCTCTCTTGACTCTATGTAAAATGTGAATTCTTGGAAGGGTGCCGTGGTTTTGATCCTTTGTTTCTCTCTGTAGCTTTCAGACAGAGTTTTGTGATGAATCCTGTAATTTCACATCTGAAATACCAAAATCTGTTTTCTCACCTGGTTCTGTTGACGTGTTTTTATAGGTAAATACGCTATGCGAGATCTGGTCAATCGGCTTCCTGGAGGCAATGGTCCAAGCATACTGTCTGACGAGACCGTGGCCGCAATCTGCTGTGCTCTGCACGAGGTCACCAGTAAAAACATGGAAAATGCCAAAGCCCTTGCTGATACTGGAGGAATAGAAAAGCTGGTGAACATAACAAAGGGAAGAGGTGACAGGTGAGTAGGCAACAAAGCTCCTCCCTGGGCCTTTTCTCTATTCCATTAGAAATCCTTAAGAACGCAGGAGATGTTTTTTGAGTAAGAAAAAGGCTCTGCTTTTGTAGTGTTTCTTTTCATGACTTTTAGTCCTTGCAGACAGTGACAGCAGCTACACCTGCCCCTCTCTCTGCGTCCCTTGCGTGGGTGAGCTGAAGGGAAAGCTTCTAGGCTGGCGAGGGAAATGGTTATTCCCAGGTTCTGGTGAGGAGCCGGCGCATCTCTGTGCACGCCGTGCTGACGCGGGCGGGCGTTACGGACGCCTGGCGAGGTGACCTGCCTCGTGTCACAGCCCCGAGGTGCAGGCTGTTGTGGAGTTCAGGACCGTTGCTCTTTATAAGTGGAATCAAGTGGCTGTCTAATAATGTAATATTCTTTGCTTCCTTAGATCGTCCCTGAAAGTGGTCAAGGCGGCCGCCCAGGTACTGAACACGCTATGGCAATACCGAGACCTCCGTAGCATTTATAAAAAGGTAAATTACAAGATTAGCCCATACTGGAAAATAGTTCTACAAAAACGCTTAATTTAAAGGGATTTATTTTGATTTTTGTTTTTTTTTTTTTTTTTTCTTTTTTTGCACCCCACAGGATGGATGGACTCAAAGTCATTTTATTACACCAGTATCAACACTAGAGCGAGAGAGATTCAAATCACATCCTTCTTTATCAACAACAAATCAGCAGATGTCACCTGTCATACAGTCAGGTCAGTCAGGAAATACGGAGATTCCCTGCAGGGGGACCTGCTATCCCCTGGTTTTAACTCTTAATTGCCTCTCGGTTCCCCACTAATCCCCTCTAAAAGAGGGGAGTCAGGCTCTCTCCTCTTTGTATTTAAACGCGAGTCCTCTGAGTGTTACCTTTGCTGTTACCGTTGGCGGATTCCACAGGATTTGTGGATGTCTCTGCGTTTTTGTTTGCATGAGGAGCACTTTGAAGCCAATCTGCCCCTTACTCCATAGAGCAAAACACACTGCGGTCTCGGGACTCGCACCTGGGCCTTGTCACCGGTGCTCCCCTCCGCAGAGCCCCCGGGGTGCTGCAGGATGTGGCGCTGCAGAGGGAGCCTCCCCGAACGTGGGTGCCTGAGAGCAACGGGCCAGTAGCGAGGAGCTTCCTTTCCTTCCCAGTTATGGAATGTCCCATTAGGATGCGAAGACAAAGACAAAAATCTTAATTTTGTGACTTCTCCCCTTGTACTTCTTGCCTTTGTTCCTTTAACATCTTCAGTATTTGGATTTAGATCTTCAGAAGGGGGCTGACACAAAACCTACTTGAAGGCTTGCTTATTGTCTGCATTTGGCACTTTATTTTATCCAATTTGCTCCTTTATTTTTATGCAAATAGATCTCTGTTAATACCGAGAAATCTGTCTGCTGTGGCTGTCGTTGGGATTCTTCATCCAGGAAAAACAATGTCCTAGTTCTGTCTGTTACCCACGTCTCTCACTTGTTGTTCTTTGAGGAAGGGGGAATGAGGGGAGACTAACGAGAACGACTCGTGCTGTATGTACTGACGGTCTTTCTGTTGGCAGCAGTTGGCAGCACGTCCTCATCGCCGGCTTTATTAGGAATTAGAGAACCCCGCTCCGAGTATGATAGAACGCAACCTTCTATGCAGTATTATAATAACCAAGGCGATGTCATTACGCATAAAGACATATATACTGGTAAGTTAGGTGAACTTTTAACTGGAATACGTAAATATTCCTTGTATGAGGAGTGCCTACAGTCATAGTACGGACAGTTGCATTAACGGGATTGTTACTGCCGACGTCTGTTTTCCATTTTTGTTCTCGCACGTGGAACAGAGCAGGTCGTTCATCTGTCTCTGCTGTTTTCTTTAAAATTGCACAGATTGCCAGAATAAAAAGTCTGTTTGTAGATTGGAAGGTGAGAGCTATTTGGAAATTCTACTTAAAATCGTATTTACAGAAAATTGATTTATTACTCGCATTACATATATTAGTTACATTATAAATAGTAATGTGAGGTTGTATATTATAGTAATGTTATATTATTAAACTATACCAAAAAATTTCCTGATCTCCCTTTTCCTTCTTACCGTTTGACACAAGTGGCAAAACAGTAGAGATGGCAGTGGATAAAGAGAAGGAAATTCCTTGGTTTAAAGGTTATTAGTCTGTAAAACAAAAGACAGCAACACAAAAAAAAGCCTGTTGGTTTTGATTTAACTACTGCTGAGAGATAAAATTGGCCTTTATTGTCTTACTAGATTATTAGTCTATACTAAAATCTGCACACTTAATTACTTGGGTGCCCCGTAATTTCTCTAGGTAACCCAGAAGCAAATAGACTCAGAGATGCAAGAGTAAAGACTGAAGTTATGCCATAAACTGTTTTCTCACAGGTTCCAGCAAACCGTCACCGATTTACATCAGTTCCTACTCCTCACCAGCAAGAGAACAGAACAGACGACTACAGGTGACTCCAAAACTGTGTTTTGAAATGACAGTGATAACAAGACTCAGCACGTGGTGCTGAATGAACTCAGGGTGGTTTGAGGGTGCTACGTAATATTGGAGAGCTCGTCTAGAGAGCGCAGTTCATTTGTTATCGGGCATTCGTCCACCTAGACTGACAGTTCTGGGTGTACTTCTATTACCTTTGTGGTTTGTTTATAAAAACCCACGTATTTTAGTGTAGTGTTCTTATGGTGGCATCTGAGACTGCTTCTCTGACATCACTTGACTTTTTTCATTTGGTCAGGATCTGTGCATTCTATTTATGCTCTTCAAAGTTCTGCTTTGGGAGGCTTCCTAGTGCAGGCAGGAGGAGACCTGCAGGCAGCTTTAGAGGCTTTTCCTCCTTTCAGTTTCATTTAGAAATTAGGTACGTTTCAGCGATGTCACTGTCACCTTTGGTAGAGCTGCATTTAACTTTTTAGGGAAAGGTTCTGTATAATGCACGTAAGTTTGAGAAACAAGTATTTTCTCTGCTAATTATATTTGGAAAGCTTATTTTTTTTACCATTTTGTCACCAGCATCAGCAGTTGTACTACAGCCAAGAAGATACCAACAGGAAAAACTACGATGCGTACAGATTATACCTGCAGTCCCCGCACAGCTACGAAGACCCATATTTTGATGATCGAGTTCACTTTCCTGCTACTTCAGATTACACAACCCAGTACGGACTGAAATCAAACACCAATTACGTAGACTTTTATTCCACCAGACGATCTTCTTATAGAGCAGAACAGTACCCGGGGTCACCTGACTCCTGGGTGTAGCATCAAAGAGAAAAACAGCCGTGCGTTTCTCATCTTGCTTGAGAAGAAATGGAATGGCCTCATTTGTTCTTTTGGTTATGAAATATGAAAGTGAAATAAAAGAAGGAACGAGGAAGATTTTTTTTTTTTTTTTTTTTTCTTTCTTCTGAGTGAGGAATTGTCAGGAAGGAAAAGTGGAAGGGATGGGTTTTCGCTCTGTTTAGATGTTAGGTATAATTACTTGTAGCTCCTGTAGTCTGGTGAGGGTGTGGGCGATGTGATGAAAGGTTTGAGAATTGAGTAAAATGAATTTGGAAAGTGTGTAGGTCAGAGCAAATTAAAGCTGATTTTTTTTTTTTTATGTGAATAAAAGTCTTGTTCTGATAGTTTGTACAGAAAAAAAATACAATGGATGCCCTTGTTTTATTGCTATTACTCAATGTCAGGATTGTATGCTATTGCGTCGTGTAAATTTCTTTCGTTGGTGTAAATATGGAAATGCCACATTGGTTCAAAGTGCCATCCATTTGTAATGCCGTGTGTCATTTTAAAAGGAATTTGAAACATCATGCACAAAAAAAAAAAAACAAACAAGAATATGTTATAAATTTTAAAAGAAAAAAAAAAAAAACAACCAGAAACAAACTTTTAAAAATGAATAGTGTAATTTTGAAGCACAAAGTCCAGTCCGGTATATCTACACCTCTCCCATTCCCTGCCTATTTCATAAGGAACTTCACTGCCATTTTCTATGCACATGGAATAACAATAAATATGGAAGTCTCATCCATGGAAAGCTGTTCCCTCTTCTTTTTTTTTTTTTGTAATTTCTTTTCTGTGTATGATATTCAGAAACAAATACCGTGAATATGAGGTTTGATTGTATGTTTTCAAGCAGGTTAAATATATCAAAATACTTGGGCCATCTTCCCAGCTTTCTTCAAGTGCATCTGTTCTGAATTCGTCAGGCTGGCAGAGCAAAGGGTGGAATTACACACTTGCCTCTGTTATTCCTTAGACTAGTATTTTTACTTTTGGCATAGGCAGTCCAAGATCTTTCAGAACTCTCTCCTATTTTCTTCCCATCACGCCTCTACTCCCCGCCCTGCCCCTTGCTCTCCCCAAGCAAATTAAGATGATCCTGCTTTCACAGAAATTATACTCTCCGCTTTGAATACATTCTGCTTGGATTTATTTACAATAAGAATCTGTGATTATTATAAGTAACTAAACCACGTTTTCCTCATGCCGTAGAGTCTGTTAACTGCACACCGTCTGTACTCACCAGTATCGTTCCTCATTGTTGCGCTTTTCTTTGTATTTCAGTGTTTCCAAATATCGCGAGTGCCTCAGTGAAATGCTGAAAGGTAAGCAGAACTGCTCCAGGTTGAGGTTAGAAGGCAGATTCACTTTTCCTTGGGCTACTTTAGCCGCCTGCCTGTCAAAGGGAAAAGAAATGAAGGGGCAAACAGCACCGTGAGAGCTGTGCTTGGACACGGCCGTGCAAATCCCCCCGGCCGTGGCACCACGCGGGTGCCTGAGGGACAGTGTTGTGCAGGTGGTGCCTTTTCTTTCCTAGAAGACTTTATTTTTCCTTTTAAGATAGAAAAAAGTTTTTATTTTACTTGACTTTGAGTTTGTTTCCTGTAACAATAATTTCGCCACTGATCTGCCATCACGTTTCTAACTATCCTGGGTTGCGTGCGGGCTCTGGTTCACAGGCACCCGCAGGTCAACATTGTTTGCCTGGTATCTCCATAACGTACTAAAGGTGGTGAGCTCTGAACCAAGGGTACTGACTGGGCGTTTCACATTTTAAATTAGACTCAGAAATTTAATAGACTGAATGGGTCATAGTCTGTTGTTCTTTGCTGGTTTGAATCTGCTAATAACTTTCCAGAACAGAGGGCGGTGGACATCCAACAAAACAGCCGTCCCTAGGATGGGGTGATTGTGCTTCTTCTGAGGCAGTTTCATCGAGGTCAAAATCGGCGAGGTTTGGGACAGCACGCCCAGTTTGGGTCTTTCACGCTATAGAATATACATATATAGTTCATTAGGGTTGTTTTCCTTTGGATTTATTGGTCTCCTTTATGTATCTTTACACATTATGTCTTGGTGCCATACTGATTTAAATTATCTGTACGGTGCATTTGTTGGTTATTTTCCCTTTCAGACTGACTGTGGGGAAGAAACTGAGCATGCTACAATTTCCTCGTTCACTTTCACGGGGCACTCTGGCTTTTGGGCTTGTTTCAAGATGTCAGAAGCATAAATTTAAGCTGAATGCTTTTAAAATGCGTGGTATTCACAGTTCTGTTTTCAGATTGATACTCTGCTGAGAAAGATAAACATTAACTTCTTTGAAAAAAGTGGATGTCCTTAGGAGAAGCTGATGCTAATTTGCAAGTTAAATACCAATAGTGCCCAGGGAAATTCACTGCTTTGTGTCCACCTTTCTAATTATTGTAAATTTGGGGGGGGGAAGAATTCAAAAGCAGGGAGTTAGCTGTGGTTTGGATTAGAACAGATGGAGGTGGTGTACGGTGGGACTCAACAGAGGACTTGCACATGTCCTTTAGTGTAAATAACGCCTACAGAGGACAACTGAAAGTAGCACTGACCTCGGTGAAACAGTCAGTAAATGTTATTTAAGTAGACTCATAAGAAACCTGGCCCCTAAAAAGATACCTTTTTTTTTTTTTTTTGTGGTCTGTACTCCTCCCTGGATGAGGAGTGTCCACGATGAGCAAGCTGGGCAATGTAAGTTGTACACGAATGTTCGTAACTCTCAGCAGCCTGGCCTGGAATTGTGGTGGATTGATACGGTTACATACAAGAAGTTGCCGTGGAAGGACGGATGAGAAATGTTTTTCAGGACAGCATTCATGAGACGACCCACCTGCTGAGTTGCACACGCTTAGCGCAGGTACCAACTACTCAGCCGCTGCACTGACCATGTGCTCCGTTCAGCCCCTCCTGCCGCCCGCATGGGGCTGCGCGTGTGTCTCCAAACCTGGCACGAGGTTCAGTGGGATATCTGGAATAGATTATTTCCCGGAGTTAAGCACTAACTCGGTTTTGCGAAGGAAACATGGTGACTTCTCTGAGACTTGTGAACTTGAATTTCACTCTGCCGTGAGCACAGTTTCATCGATGGCAGCGTTCGAAAACAGATGGTGCCAGGACACAGACACAAGGGCCCCAGAGCACCACCTCCCAAGGACTTCCTATCGGCCGTTTCAGCGGCTAGAGCATCCGTGGTAGCTGAAAAGCACTAGCGTGCATTTTCCGGCAAAAGAAGCCAGATCTTTACGTCTTTATAAAGTAAAACGCATACAGATGAAGAGCTGAAAGACAGAACACCGGTCGTATTTCATCTCTCCCTTAACTTCCTATGTTGGCAAAGACAGAGTTTGAAGGAAAAGGATTCATTACATTTTTCTTTATATATTTTTACTCAAAAAGTAACAATGCTTGGAGAGGTTTTAGCATAATTTCATTTTACTCCCTCTTATGGAACAGTTACATTTTCTGTACAACTTTCTGCTGAAAAGAAAAAAAAAAAGCTGAAAAAGTATATTTTTTTTTCATTCTTCTGTGGCTTAGAGCACACTGAATGCTCACATTTTCCATGCAGTGACTCACATCTGGACTGAGACCAAATGCAGAGTTCCATATGGATACATCACTCTCTAAAAAATAATGCACATAGTATAAATATCTGATTTCCCATAGCAGCAAACTCCAGTAGAATGCATTACGGGTTCTGTGAGAAGCACTGACTGATACCCACCACTCTCAGATGTAACAGCGAGGTGCTGCCTTCTGCTTCAAATTGACTTGCTACTTCTGCACTACTCCTTCTGCTTAAATGCAAATTCTGCAACACTCTATTATAGAGAATAAACCTCCTGTGCTGGCGATAGCGAGTTCTAATGTCATTCTTATTGCTGTTAAAAGGGTCAGGAAAGGTATGTTCATGATAACATATCATCCATCCTGCACATACCAATGTACATCAGGTAGACAATGGACTTTATATCCAAGTATTCCTCTGGAATAGAAAAGAGGAGGCTCTGCTGAAGCAAATTCATACACAACTAAGTGTAAACAAATGAAGTCAAGAAATAAAAGCTATGAAAGAAGGTCCTGCGTGTTACATACTCCAACCTAACACAACCCACTTGGAATTTGCCTGTATTTCACTTTGTTGGGATAAAATTTGGCCTCATTTATACTGGTCATACTGATCCTTCAAAAGCAAAAAGGTAAGATGAAAATAACTGACGTATAAATACTGAAAAATAAGCGAGAGTCAGGAGCATAATGTGCAAGACTGAGGATCTGTGCCTGAGAAACAGAACCCTCTTCTAACGGGAGCAAGTCAAAAGCTGTCTTTGGATGCAGCCTTCACAACCTGTTCCCATTCTGGCGCTCTGCTTTGCCCCACCTTGGCATCTGCAAGTTGGACTGCCCGCCACAGCGTGTGGGAGAATTGACTTGTTTCTTGCAAAGGTCAAGACGTCACAGAGGTCTATGGAGAGCTGCAAAATGGGGAAATTACTCATATATTCCACGCAGGAGAGTAATTGCAGTTTATGAAAGAAGGAAAAAGGATATTGGACATCGGTGTTCATTTCAGACTAACCCCTAATTTACATTGATTTTGTTTATCTAATGCTGTGGGAATGTTTCAGCTTTCACTCAGGAAAGTAACCGACTGGGCAGAGGACCTGATGGAATACAAAGGAGATCAAAAAACATCAGGCTGGGAACACGGTTACCTCGGGCTGTGCCACCTCTGTCTCACAGCAAAGGGAGGAGCAGGAAGACGGCTCCAGTTCTGTGCCGGTGACTTGTACTGCACATCATGGGTGTCACTGGGAACACTGTAATGACAACATGCGTCTCTAAAGCACTTAACGGGAATTCAGTAACCCCAGGAGGCACAGTCTGGGAACCAAAGCTTTAGTCTACTTTGATTTTTGTTAAATGTGTGGCTTCAGTAGCATGGAACTCGGTGGAGGCTGCAAAATCTATCCAAGAAGCTGTTAATTGAGCTTCGTGTTATTCCTAGATAGGACAGACAGATATGTCCTCAGACTGTAACATGCGTTTGTACAAAACTGTACAGAAGTCAGAAAAAGTTAAGTAATATCTTGGACAAAAAAGACCAATGCCTTTACCCCTGTTTCTATTGAAGCAAGTCCTGCAGCAATTTCACACAAGCCGTCTTTTGGGTTTTGTCAGTAGTTCCTGAAGATAGATAAGCTGGGAAGTCAGTGTGCCACAGGAAAGCTTTACGTGCCGTGGCTAATGTGCAGAGTACCTGCAATGTCTGTTCCATCAGTTCAGAGGAGCTGGTCGCTAACACCGCGGATGTTTTGTGATTCAGAGAGCCATCAACGGGCGGCCTTATGAAGGACACGGAAAACCTGCCCATCACGGGCAGCAGAGCTACCCTGGGAAATAAATTAAACAGCAGACACAGCTCCACCAACAAAACTTAACGGGAGGAGGGTTGAGCCTGCACATGGAGCAGAAAGCCAAACATTTGCTCTTCCACTGTGAAGTCTGTCACTGTAAATAGTTTAAAATAGGCTCTTTCCCCATAGCAAACGGATTTAGTAGTTCAAAGGATGATGATGAGCTGTGCTAAAATACTTTGCCAATGAAAACCCCGTGAATCTGCACATTAAACATTCAGTGACGTGTTGGCTCTTGCAAGCACACAACTAAGACAACGGTTTCCCTTGCCTGTGGAACCAGGTGAGTTTTAGAAAAAACAACCCCACAAAGATGGAGAGTGAAGTTGAAGAAGAGAATTGATGATTTTATCACATCTGTAAGCAATCTTCAGGGAGATGTGAGGACAAGGTCACAACAGCCTCCTGCTCCCACCGCCCACAGGCTGCTTGTGTGAAGAGCAATGTCCTGCCACGGGAAGAAACAAAGTTCAGCTTTTCTTTTTGTTGTGCCAGGAGAGACGAATAGTGCTGTAAAGGACGAAGCAGGAATTCCCGTTGGGAGCTGACAGCAGGAGCATTTCCACAGACAGGCAAAGGGCTGGATCAGTCTGACAGGGGCCGCTGGCTCAACAGCCTCAGCTACGACGCTGACCTGCCTGAATCCTGGCGCAGGCTGGTGATCTCAGGCACCATACCGAAGTATTAGTAAATATCTTTACACATGCTATATTTTTATACTGAATGCCACCTTCTAGTCTCTTCTACTTTATATGAATTGCATGTAAAAGAGGAATACAAACAGCAGGATATTTAACGGAGTTATTTTCTGCTAGTTTTTAAAGTCATGGGTGGGTTCATTTTTCTTGACTAGAAAGAGTGTGGAATGAATTACCTACCCGTCCATCAGCACAAAGCAATCACACGCTATGAGAAGAGATTGCTCGCCATTAGGACTAACTACAAAAGGCTTCCAGCTCATTAAAAAAGGCTTAGAATCAAGTCACTGCATTGCAGCACGGTCCATTTGACTGTGTCCTAAAATTATTCAGATAGTCAAGTAAATCCACAATCTGCCAGAGAGATACAGGAAACTGAGATCATCTTATTACACGAAATGTTGCATTACTACTCTTGACAATCTCCCCTTTGCCCAAAAATCAATCCTTGTATGTGAGTGCTTACTAAGGGAACAGAATATACATTCCTTCAGTTGGGCGGTCAATTCTCCAGCACTTCTATTGATCCAGATCCTACTTAAAGCTGTCACTCATCTAGAGAGTGTTTTAAAAAAGGATTTATCTAATTTCAAATTATAACCCCTTACAATGACACGGAGATAAGGCCATTCATCAATTTTCAAAAAGGCATTTAGGTTGAATTTGTATAGCTTGCTGATATTATCAAACATTCAAACACTGGAAATGGAAAAAAAAGAAAATATTTTAAATTTTTTAGTATGTCAACCCTGTCTCATGCATGACATACGAACGTCTACAAAGGGAACTCTGTTATAACCCTACTCCTTTCGCATGACTCTCTTGCTGCAACATCCAACCCATTCGACTGTTCACCAGGCACGAATTTTGACAATGAAGCTTATCAAAAAGGCTAAGCAAAACCACTCTCAGCTGTTTCTTTAAACTTTGTCCACATAACACAAGTAAACTTCTAAGCCTAGTTGTTTTAACAAGGTTGAAAGTGACCCATATTTGAAACCAAACTTGAAACCTAAGAATGTAGCCTTCAACAGAGCTGACTTGAAATGTCACAAGAAAGCAAGTCACTGCAAATGCTCACTAGGTGACTCTGCAGATTGTTGTAGATGTGGGCGCTGTGCAACTTTTTTTGCCTCAATGATTATATTCCCTAATCTAAGTGGGTTTAAAATGTGCTAGATATGGTGGCACTTAACAAGTAAGAGCACAAAGCCTGTTTGGTCCAGTAGCTCTGTCGTGCTGTGGTGCTGGAGGGACAAGCTGTCCCTGCAGCGCTGCAGCTGTGCAGGGCCCATGCACTCAGAGGAGATGGAGAGAGCTGGGAAGCTTACTTGGGCTCTGCAGGTCCTACAAGTGCCTCGTGGCCACCATCTAGCGGCTGTTTATCTACACAGTGACATTTATGAGAGTATGAAATGCTTCTTATTCTTCTCTGCAACTACAGCAACGGCATTCTAGCTCCGTGTGCTGCAGCGCTGTCCTGACTTGCTGTAAATGACAACCAGCCAAAGAGGAGCGGGGGCAATTCACAGCCCCTTCCCTCCATTTTCAGCTTATTGATATGCTGCCAAGGAGTCTCCCATCACCACTGCGCTTTCAGAAAGCAGCTATTCCCAGGGCAATGGCTGGAGAGCTTGAATCATTTCCTACCCACCAAGAAAGCAGGTAAATTTCTTGTTTACAGCCGGGTCCAGTGTGAAGTTCTGTATGGCAAAGGCTCACCATTCGATGACTGAATATCACGTGCCCTCTAGTGGGTAGTCACTCCAATAGAAAAAGTTGCCTTTCTCCACTTGTTCAGAAAACTGGAGATGCTGGCCAGTAATTTGCAGTTGGCTGGCTCCAAGGAGTTCAGTATGACATAATGTGTAAAACCTGCAAGACACTAAACAATACTTTGCTTTCCTTTGCTTCCCACCATTAGGCTCTTTTCCAAAGCCACAGTCAGCAGCAACAAAATACAGTGAATTCTCATGCTAACCTTCGAGAAAAGAAGTGCTGCTGTTATGATAAGACAGAAATAGTGAATTCTGTATAAGGGCTTCCATACAGCTCAGGGCGTGAAATTTAATTCTTCAGAATTTATTCAATTACTCCCACTACCTGGTGATGTGTTTTTTTAACAAAGACACTTAGGTGGATAAAACACGTGGTGACAAAGGTGTACCTTTCTAGTCTGATTCTATAACCAAAACTTAGCCAGTAAGGTATATCTACTGCTTAATGGTATTGCTCTTTACCTTCCAGCATTAGCATAAAGGGCCTGGACACTTCTTTTTCTCTTGTAGTTTGTGAAATAACTGGCACCCAGCTCAGAACCAGGACTTGAATGTCTCAGGTTTGCTGGAAGAAACAGGTAAGCTTTACAGATGTGGAGCCAGACTTCCTGCAGATTTTGTCGGGCGCACAACATACGCTCCAGTGACCAGCCAATGCTGTATTACCTTAAGGAAAAGCTCCATTCCGATAAAAAGGCACCATACCCCAGTTCATGAAAATAAACTGGAAAATCGGTATTTCTCTGAGTAATTAATACGAAAACACCATACTGCTGAACAGATGCTTCAGAGAAAGTTTCTTTTGTTATCTCTCCTTCAGATCATTTTATCTGAAAGATAACCAAGATGACAATCAAAATTGTCATCATCCATTTCAAGCTAAATACTTATTGGCAAAGACATGTGGTACTATTGACTTAGTATTTGCAAAGTATGTTGTGTTTCTCAGGAGGAAATTGCTGCATTTCAAAGCTATTTCCTGCCTCATACATACAGGACTAAAATACCAAAGAGATCTGGTTTGGACTGGATGCTCTTTAATCACCTAGCAGCAGTTTATCGACACGGTTACACTTATGCAAGTACAAAATATGAGTATCATATATGCTACATATAGTCGCACAGCAGTGTGGAGGCTGTTCATAACTCTTACAAAATTAGACAGCAGTCTTAAAATTTGGACCATAGATCTGTTAAGAGATACTAGTTGCTTGGATTAAGTAAGTAAGTTTTAAATAGAATTAATCACTTAAAGTTACAGTGTTGTGTGCTTTAGTTTGCTGTTTGCGTAGCTGTGCTTAGCACAAGTTGCTGGATTTGATGAAGCTGTAGCCCACAAGCTGTAAATTTCCACTGGAGTTTACTGAACTTAGTGAAAATGGTCAAACTTAGTCAAAACAGGGCCTCCAGAACCAGCATAAGGCAGAAGATAAGGAGGCTTCAAGGCTGCTGCCGCCACCAGCAACTGAAGCCATTCAAGATAGCAGCCTGTCTGGAAACAGCGAAGGAACCCAACAAGAGCCAGAAGGTGTCTGAGGATCTCAGGCCGGAACCACCGTTAGATCAACAGGCGCGTTAAAGGCACATGATGATCACGTGAAGGGTGGGCGCACGCTCTGTAAAGGGATAAATGCTCAGGGATTTCTTAGTTTGGGGTCCGTCTCCTCTGGAGGCACTCAGCTTGAGTTGGCCCTGCTGCTGTATCAGTTTATTGTTTACTTTTATGAGATTCTATGCCTGAGACTCTACTTTGGGAAATCTGGGGTTCAGACTGTGCTTCTTTTAACAGATTCATAGTTGAACTTCATGTCATCGACAGTTAACAGCAAGCTCCGCTGCAGTACCACTTAAAAAACTCCAAGAGAAACCCATGAGTTTTATGTCCCAGAAGAGAATGCTTTCTTCAGCCAGGACACAAAGTCATACCCGACTTCACTCACTTCATTATTTTCATTAGAAGCAGTTAGCAGGCACAGCAAAATACAGACATATTAAATACAGATTATCACTAAGAGAGCAAAAAATGCAATGCTGTAATACAATAGCTGGTGCTGGAACTGCAATTTGCCTTCTATCCCACCTAGTGGATTTAATGCTGACTTGAACTAAGCTTTTCCTTGACCTGCGTATTAATTAGGGGATGTTTCCATGGCATACACAGCCAGTAAGTGGCTGCCTCGGGTTCTCAGGGGCCGTGAAGCCCAAATGACATGTCCTGTCGCAGGGAGATTCTCCACTGTCTGCCAAGGTGTGAACTCCTGCTAGAGCCCTTCACTCAGCTGAGGTACCAGGGGCGGAGATGCTGCTCTGCCCAGAAGCTGATTTTCACTAAGGTTAGAGCACAGGAGTCTATCTGCAGTCTCCGGCTCTCTGTCAAATGTGGCCAAGAGCGCCCGAGGGGTTCAAAAGTTCTCAGCGACAGGAAGAAACACAAATCAGACGAGCTGAATGCATAACCTTGGATTCTGTAGGAAAGCCACCTAAAAGATTTAACAAAACAATAAATCAACAAAAGCAATATTGAAATTCACTCGCTGCAGCCTCCGCCCCGGGCACCGCGGCCTTTCTCCGGCCAGACCCGACCG
>VWZK01019036.1:236620-247866 GCA_013396935.1 Baryphthengus martii | reverse complement strand
CCCGCCGCTCCTGCCCCTCAGCTCTCCGGTCCCGCGGCTCCCCACGCTCCGCGGCCATTCCCCGCCCCTCAGCTCTCCCCAGGGCCGCTCACAGCCCGTTCCCCGCCCCTCGGCNCGGTGTGTTCGGGCCGCGGCGCCCGGAGACCGCGGCTGGCGTTAGATGCTCTTTCCGGGACGCGCTGCCTGAGCTTAGGCCGCTTGACTTGGGGTGAGGCGGAGCAGCGGCCGGGGGGCTCTGTGCTCTCGGCCAGGAGGGCGTTATCGAGGCAAAGCAAGAGAAATGAGTGAGCATCAGCCTTCTAATGAAATACTTCTTTACTGCGCCAGTGAGCAGCTCCGGCGCTTGCCTCCTCGCAGCTGTGTGGGGCTGGCACCCCCAGACACGGAGCTGGCGTTAGGACATGGTTTGTTTCCCCCTGTCCTGGGCACACCAACACACACCTGCTGGAGATGGACCCCGGGGAACTGCTGAGCAGCTGCTGCTTCATCGAAGCCAATTAGGGTCTCCCCCTCTGCTTTAGTAGGAGCGGTTATTGCCTGAAGGGCGGAAGACATGACTGGTGCGTCTCGTTGTACCCCTAGAAGTCTGTTTAGTTTTCTCGAAATTTTACTTTTTTTTTTTTTCTGTGGGTTTGCTGGTAGGAGATGCAATTCCTGATGGGCCACTTAGTGTTTAAATATCTTTTTTCATTTTGGTTAGTCAGCCAAACGAAAAAAGATATTTAAACACTCTCTTCCTTGCCCACACCCCAGTTCCCCCATATGCTTTTTGTAAAGCTTTATAGAGTCAAGGTGTCTTTGCCCCCCTGTGTGTCTGGATCTCTTCACCCTGCCCAATTAAAACTGTAACAAATGCTGGTACCTAGAAGTTCCCAATCCTACAGGGGCCTGTTTAGTGAACATCCCCAACCCAGAACTCACAGATCTAGGTTCAGCTATGATTTGTTATCGACTGCCATAATTTTAGTTGGGTTCCCTTTTGTGGTTTGACTCATTTCTAAAAAAAAAAAAAAAAATCTAAGCCCGTAACAAGCTGAGGAAGAATACTTGGGATAACTTGTACAGATGTTCTACATGAGCTTGTTATAAAGTGAACATCAAGTCAAGAAGACATCAGTACATGATCTTGAAATATTTCAGAGTTTATTGTTATGGTGGTTGGTTTTTATTTTTTTTAATCTTTTGTCCTTGTTTAAAGATGCCTCCTGTCCTTGTCTTTGTAAGCAGGAGATAACAGGAGTTTCAGGCCTTGTGAGCTGAGGGTATTTAGAATCTTCATTCTCTTCACTGGGAGCTAATTGGCAACGGTTGACCCTGCCATTTCAGAGGAGACTTTTCATTTTGCAGTAGAGACTCCCAAAGGCATTTGGCTGGGTCTAGATCTCTAGTGTACATTTCTCATGCTGTTTAGTTGACTAATTCTTGACCCTTTTCTCCATTCCCTATTTGTTTCCACCCCGAAATATTTTAGTTTGAAAACTCTACTCCTGATTATTCATAAGAATAGGAACCTTGCTGTAAGATGAAGCAACTTCTTCAAAATAATGAGCAATGCATACTAAGTTTGTTCCTTCTTACTGTTTTAAAACTTAAAATGGCATAATGATCAGGGAGAAAGTATTTCTTTCAACAAGATGTTTTAGATAACTTTATATGCTCTTTGTTCAGTATTGAATTTTCTGACATGCCTCAGAACTTAAATTGTTATTGTTAGGTCGTCTGTAGCTTAATTAGTGCTAATTGGTTTTGTGATTGACAGATATCTTAATAAAACATAATTAAACATGTTAGAAGACAAGTACAAGATAAGTCTGCAGCTGGTTCTTACCTGCGTTATTAGGTTTAATCAGGGATACCTTGAGAAATGATGAAACCTTTACTGCTGTTAGTGATGTTGGTTGGAAAACCCGAACCTCTGGCTTCGTGGCTGCAGTGTTTGGAAGTTGGTTGGAGCAGGGATGACACACGAGTTTGGAGGGTTTGCTGGGTCTCTGTGGCTCACTCTGCTCTCTGTGTGTGCTTAAAAGTGAAGCGTAGGGTAAAGTAAGGGAAGATGACTTCTTCTTCAAAATTATCTGCAGTATTTTTTCTCCTCTAAGTGTATATAATATAGGATGTAATTCTGTAGATAATTTTATATGAATTGTATTTTCTTCTTGCAGTCAAAGCTGGAGGTATGAGAGTGTCTAAAAAGCAAGAAAACGGGCCTGTTGAGAAAAATGCTAAAGCTCCAGGCAAAGAGAAGACAAGGTACTGGTACTGCCCTGCAGGGCTGCTCCCCCTGCCCCACAGCTAAAGTTCAGCTAACGGGCTGGAAGTTGGAAACAAAGACAGTTCTGAATCTCTGAAAAATTTAATTCTTAAATTAACTTGTGCCGTTTATAGGTAAAAGGCAGCTTTGAGGAAACTGACTTAAAGACGTGCTTCTACTTTTGAATAAAGAAGCAGTGACTGTCATCAAAACAAATAAAACAGCTTGCAACACAGATTTTCCATTATCCTATCCTTGAGGCAGCACACCTTTTTCAGATATCATATAGTCTTTAATGTGATTAAAGGATTTAGCTCCAAAACCTAAGTTAGTATTAGAAAATGTTTTCTATTAAGGCAGGAAAATTAAGGTGACAAATGTTTCTGTGAGATGGAAGTGCTAAATACTTTTTTTTTCTTTTGCTTTACAGCGCTATTGCCGGTTTTTCAAAAACTCAGAACATGGATGTCTTGCTGGCAGAAGTGCTGAGCAAGGTAAGTGCATCTGGAAGGACATGATACCTGTTTGTCAGGGCCTCTCCATACAGCTAAAGATAAAGCAAAAACCCAAATATCAAAAACTGCATTTTCCTTAAACTGCTGTCATCTGACACTTGTAGGTTTGTCATCTACCACTAAATATTCTTGAGGTGATCTATTTCTTTAGCGGCTGTGTGGCTAAAATGCTAGATGGCTAAAGAGTAACTCCTTCCCTCCTTACTCTGCTCTGCCCAGTTCCATTCCTGTTTAACACCAGCTGTCCCCAGGGCATCCCTGTGGGTAGCCCTGTTACGGCTGGACAGGAAGGTGCCCTTTCTCACCTCCTGTGTTGCGTTTATCAGAACACGGGGAAGAATTATCAGTGGCATAGTCAGTTTGTGGCGGGGCTGGGGTTACAGCCCAGAACAAAACCCACTCTGCAGTTCTGTATCTCACTGTGGAAGTGGCTTTCACTCCTGCACGGGTCCAGCTTGGAGAAGCCAAGAGGTGGCTTCTGCAGGGGGTGGGCAGCGGCCACAAGGAGTGCATGGCGAGTCACCCCCGGCAGCACCTATCCAGCTGTCCCACCAGAGGCCTGGCGTTGGGTACGCAAGCATCTGCTGGTCTTCTCCTTTGGAAACAGGACAAGATCATTGAAAATTTTGTGTTGCAGAGCTGTTGAGGGACCTTTCTATTCATCATTCTGCTTACAGCTACTGACCAGTTCCTCTTGCTAGGCTGTTGATGCAGAGGCTCTTACACCTTTACAAGAGCTGATTTAACAAACAGCTTTGTAATTTACATACTAATCTGAAGATCCGACAGTTGGCATGTATTTTTCCATACGCTTGTAGTCTTTAGATTGTGAAGCAAATAAGAGTTCCTCATCCACAGAGCCCGGTAAAACATCAGCTGCGTCGTTCCAACATAATCCTTTCATCAGTAGATGTGACTACAGCTTCAGCATGTAGAGCGTGAATTTTTACATAGACTTGTTTGTTAAGGAGAACAGATACAACTCATCCTGTTTCTCTTCCCGTTGTCCCCATCTCCTCTGCCCTGACCTACCGTTTGCTTCTCCTTCTCCTCTGGGTTCCCACAGTCCCATACGTGAACCTTCCTCAGTAGTTCAGAAAGTGATAATTAGATACTGTAATGATGATGGTTTTACTTTAATCTGGGAAAGTAAGAATTTGAAGTGACTCAGTGTTGACTCTGGCATACTGATTATTTGCTCTGCATTCCTTACCTTGACAGCTCATTCTGTGAACTACTAAAAGGGGAGGGGGGGGAAGTGAATAGTTCACTAAATGTAGTCAGGCTAATATCACTTTGAAAATGGAAATCATAATTAAATGTACAGAGTCACCGTGAGTTTTATGTATTGATCACTTGAACTTGTGGAGTTAGGTTTTACTACTGTTTTTAAGCTAGTTTCCTACGATGGAATTTAGGAAGAAAATAGCAGAAAAGCTGTATTCTATCACAACTCTTTTTTTTTTTTTTTTTTCTATGTTACAGATGAGCCACAAAATTCATGCAGCAGCATTGCAAGTGGCTCACCAAAAGCCCCAGCCTGCCTTGGAGAAGTTCATGCTGCCTAAAAGAATTCACATTATTCAACAGCCACGGAAATGTTAAGATACTCATTAAAATACTCTGCTTACTTAAAAGTGAGTTTCTATTCTAAACAGCGCTTAGCACACTGCGGTAAAATGGTGAAAAGCTGCGTGCCTTGTTTCTGACTGTATTTCTGTTACTGACAATAAAATGCTTTATAAGGAGAGTTACTAAACGTACTCGGGATTTATTAAAATATGATGGCTTCTGTCTGACCTGGTTTTACTCGTGTACAGTAATGACTTGATGCCAATAGCTTCACTTCTGTGTGAATTTTGACTGAAGTACGGGAAAGTGCCAGCCCTCTTTTCTTTTCTTTTTTTTAATCTGTTTTTTCTATTTAATGATAGCAAAGCTGAAGTGAACACGAGACTAAGAAAGCAGGTCGCTGAAAGGCGTGGGTTTTAATTTAGGCTGAGGTGTTCCATGCTGCATGTGTGCCTTAGGCTTACTGCACAGTAAGAAACTTCACAAAGTCCTGGGAAAGATTTCCATGCCGTGGAAAACCCCATTTTTTTCCTCGCCTTTCCTTGTGTAAGGAAACCCAGCTCCCCTGCAGAGATTCCTCTCCTGAGATCCAGAGAGTAAGAAGAACCAGGTGAAAAGAGCCAATTAGTGTTGGGCTGGGGAGGGTGAGTGGAGGAAGCACCTGGCTTGGAGCTGTACCTCTGGGCGGAGCAGGTGGGTGGGAGGGAGGATTCGGGGCGCAGGGAATGCAGCACGTGGCATATGGAGGTTAGGGATGGTGCAGTGGGATATGGGGCTGAGAAGTGGTGAGACCGAGCATGGACTGATACTAGGAGGGTCTTGAGGGGTCACGCTTAATAATGAGGAGTAGTAATGAACTGTACATGTGAGTACAGAAAGTGTCCTTGAGCCTGGCCTGGCTACACTGTTGGCAGAAGGTGACAGGAGCAGCCAATCCTGCCCAGTCCAGAGGAGAACACTCCCATGCTGCTGCTGGTTGGGCAGCTCAGCTCACAGCTTGCTCAGAATTTAATTCTTCTGGGACTGTGTTCGGTAAGTTAGAGATTGCAGATGAATGTGCCACTAAAATTGTAGTCAAGGAGTCCAAATAAGACTTGATAGGAGAGGTGGTGCTCAAAAATGTTTGCACTGTCAATGAGGCTTCTTTCTGTAGGTGCTTTCCAAGTGACTACGGTGGAAACCTATCACAAACACAGGAAACACGCTCCCTCCTGAAGAGGGGTCCCAGGTGGGTTACCCAGAGTTGGTGTTACCACTTAGTGTGAATGTCTGCTTCATTTCATCCATCCATAAAATGTAAATAACTTTATATGTTGATTTTCAGGCTTCTTGAGGGTTATTACGAAAGATGCAGGCCTTCAACAAGATGGCATGCTTTCAGGAAATTATTTCTTCTGTTGATTTCTATTCCATCATTTTGATGGATGCGGTGTTGGTTAACATGTAGATGTTTTTATCTGCAGACCTCAAAACACCTTATAGATGGTAATGACTGAAGCCAAGTGGCAGTGAAAGTGGTGAAAAAGGATTTCAGAAAATGTTGATTGGTTCAACGTATCGGTAAACCCAGCAATGTCACTCATTTGGTTTGACAGCATGGGGAAGACGTACATGTTTTGCTGGACGTCTCTGCAGGGGTGAATTTCCTCATGGGCAAGGAGGAGTCTCTACCTCCAGGCACTTGGCACTCCCAGATCGGGTGGTGCCTGATGTAGCTGTTTGGTAGTTTGGCGTGAGCTGCTCTGGAATGAACCGTATGTAGATTATGCTACTCAGTGTACAGGCTGAGGTCTGGACCCAGAGTGTGTGATTTCTGACTCTTGGTGAAACTGCAGCAGGTTGAAATGGCAAAGAAATCTGGGAAGTTGCCATAAAAGAGAACTGTAACAAAAGACTTAATTTTAATACATAAATATTAGCTGTTGTCTAAAGCCTGTATCACTTCCAAGCTGTACCCGTTCAGCCCGTTCCTTGCTAAGCAGTCTGCACAGATTTGCAAATCATTTCCAGCACAGTAACCTCTCCCTGGTGTACAAAACCCTGAAGTCCTGGTAACTGGTGCACACCCAGGCCCAAGCGCTTACTGAGCTCCTCTTTAGTGTCAGTAATAGAGGAATATTTCTAGAATGTAAAAAGATTCCTTGGTCTGATCGGCGTCACCTGCAATACTTGTGATTGTCCCTGTTGTGCAGAACTGCTGTAGCAGGTTCATGGTGAAGCAGCTCTTGGAGTTGAAATCCTCACTGTCCTCGAGGCCGTGCTGCCGTTCCTGCCGTTCCCTCCCTGCGCCCTCTGGACTGTCCTCTCCTGCCGAGCGGGAGCAGGACTGGTACGTGCAGCCAATGGTTTAGGTGGAGGAATGTGCACTTCACGCTTTCGGACCACTCGTGAGCTGAAGTTTTGAAGAGGAGAGGTGTGATGGGATTCTCTGCAGACACCAGGCTCCCTTTGTTCTGCCTTCCAGGCCTGCAGCACTCTCTGCCCGTTGCTCGTCCTCCCACTGTCAGCTGAAGGGCTGCTGCTCTGCCCGCGCTCTGCAGAACACACTGCTGAGCCAGGCGGGTCCTCTGCTCTCAGTCTCGCTCAGCTGCTGTCAACTCTAAAGGCACTTGGGCTTCCCTGGTGAAACCTGTCCTAGTTTTCCTTTTGTTCAGCAAAACCATGGAGAAAACAAAGATTCAACACAACAGCATGTTTATTATTCTTGCCAAACCTTGCCACAGAGTCTGCTCCTGGCCATTATTCCACTTGCTGAATTTTAATGAAAAACTTTTAGATAACTTAAATTTTTAACAGACATTTCAGCCTGGCGCTTCATTTATAACAGGCTAGCAATGTTCAGCCTGTTCCTCAGTTGAAGAGAAAGGACTGTCACAATTCTGCAGTGTGAGTATCGCTGACTCCAGCTAAGAGAGACTCTCCCGCTCTCCAGCAGTTTGCTAGCACTTTTTTGTAGAGGCTTATGACTCGTCTCAAGAGCAGCTTCAGACATTTCACTGGTTGACAACGATGATGCCTATACTACTGCTGCCAGAAGAGGTTGCTGTGTGCCTGCAGCTGACTCCGGTTCTGCCAGTGAGCTGCCCGCAGCCAGCACTGCTCTTTCCTTACAAGGAGGTATATTTTAATCTGCTGAAAGAGTTTCAAACAAAAAAACAGTAGATGAGTTTCTGAAAGCACCACTCGGTGTTTCACAGAGGACATGAGTCCCTAGAAGTCGTGAAGTTACCAGGGCCGTATCTCGATGGCAACACAAAGTGGTTCCTCACCCATCGTCCACTCTCCTTGGCGTTCACAGCTGTGCCAGTGCCAACATGGAGCAGGGTACAGCGCAGCCCATGTTGGTACCAGGTAAATCTACATAACTAAGATTTGCTGGGTTTGTAGATGCTTTCATATCATGCTTCTAAATGTGATCACTTTGGAACAAAGTCATTGCTTCGTGAACCAGGTGAGAGGAACGGTTGGATGCAGCGTTTCCTATTGAACAGTTAGAGGTAAAGGGAGGACGTTCCTGAACTGACTTTGTTTATACACACAGTGCTTTCCTCTTCTATTTTGTGTTTACTTCTCATGATTCATTCATAAGTTACTTTTATATAAAGGAATGATTGACTCTTCTAAGCTGTTATTAAAATGTTTTATTTAATAGCCATCATTTTAGTTGTACAATATGCATTTATTGTACACTAAAATAGAACAGTCATTAAAATGAAGACTGGCTTTGAAATTTAAATCCAACCTTCTACTTGAATTGTTCATAACTTTTTTCAATTCCTTCGAGCTTAAATTTTCCATACTTGGTATGTTTTTTCAAAGCTAAGGAGTTGGAGCAAACTCTGAGCTATCTTTAAGCTACACAAGCCTGAAATATTTGTTCTATGTTACTATCAAGAAACATCAAGAACGATGAAAAGCAAGATTATCTATTAAAAAAACCCCACCAAAGTTGAAAACTTTTAACTTGGTTTATTCTATGGATCCATCAAATATAAAATTACTTTATACGGCTGATTAAGGAGATGTGGCCTGGGTTGTGCTCCTCGTGCTGCGGGTGCACAGCTGGCTGCCTTTGGAGCAGGGCCCGCGTACGTGTTCCTGGATCACTGCACCTGCACGGATTGAAGAACAACATCTCTTTCCGTATTCCAGACAGAATTTACTACTCGTCTCTTGCTGTTTTTCTGATTCACTGGAGCAACAGAAAAGACAACGATCTCCCACAGCCTCCGAGCAATCACGCAAAAGTGAAATAAGGAATTAAAGCTTATCTGCAGATGAAATTGAAAACTCGCCGGGCACCTTTGGTCTACTCTTGGAATACTTTACCTCTGATTTAAAATTGTTTTAACCTTCGGTGTTCGTTGTCAGTCCAGCTGCTGCAGTGAGTGAGGAGATGCACTTAACCTTTTTTTGTTCTTTTCTAAGCAGCATCTGGTTTTGTGTAATGCAGCTCTGTGGATTCTGCCTAAAAAGTAATACTTAGAAAATCATCCAGGTGTAAATATATTCACAGGATAACTCCCTGCCCCCTTCACTTTGACTTTAGGACAGCAATTCCTGTGATAAATGGTAAGGCTTATTGGTTGTCCTGCCTCCCTGTGCCTTTCAGAAGTGTACTCCTGACAAACAGGGAAGCACAGAGGACGCGCTTATGACGAGTTCTCCAAGCTGCTGGCTGCAAGGCCAGACCTTACACAGAGGTCAGTTTCTGATTTTTTTTTTTTCAGCTTGGTCTAAGGTACTATTTTTACTGTTTTCAAAAAAAAAAAAAAAGGCTTTCAAACTACTAGAAGCTTGCATGGTAAGTGTGAGCCTGAGAACAGCCATAACCTTTGTGAGAAGAAAGAAAAGGAAGAGCTGAAGAATTCCAGTGGCTAGGAACGGACAAATCATCTGAAGAAGCGCAGAGAAGCAGAGGGCAGAACAGTTAAATAGAAAAGCAGCTGCGGGCTAAATGCTTCCAAAAGGAAGCTACTGATGAGAGCAGAAATATTTATGTTGCTGCATCAAAAACATTGCTCTGTGGTGACAAATAGGGAAGCACTAAAAGCAAGCCCTAGTTAAAAATACTTTGGTTCTGAGCTCTCCTGGGGAAACAGCAGGACCTAAATCCAGTAGACTGTAAATACTATTTCAAATCTTCTGAGTTGATACACAAAGGAGTAGAGTCAGCACTGGATCTGATGAGGAACAGGTCCCAGAACAGTGGAGTCATTTCTCGGCTTTTTGTCTCAGATTTCAGAGACACAGACAAAATCATACAAGGCTGCCAGAAGTAAGATGACATCTCCTTTCTTCCCAGATGCAGGCCTCGTCGCACGGACAAGACGGAGGGGAGGGAGCGTCATTAAGAGGACGCTGCACTGGAAGAAAGAAAAGCTGCTGGGTGAGTTGCAGACAGCATCCTACCCTTATTCTGGGACAAGTGGAAGGAGTGCAAGAGAGCGGGTTGCTCCACTGCTGCGACCCCAAGAGGCTTTGTCTCCAAGTTGCTCTGCTCCTCCAACACCGAACAAGGTCTGGCTCTGTAGTAAGTGTTTTGCAGTTAAATTCAGATTTAGTTTTTCATGATGGATTAGATGTGAAATACATCAGCATTTCCCCAGCATACTCTCACTACTATTATTTATGAATATATTTGAGATTGTCCCTATGTTTTCCTTTTTTGGATTCATTTTTTAATTAGTTATGTGAAACTGTGTTGTAGAAATGAGGTGCAGAGAAGCTAAGCACTTTGGCCTCAGTGCGGAACGTTGGACATTTGGGGTGGGAAAAGCAAGCACTTCGAGGCTGGGAGGGAAACACATCAGGCAAGTATTTCTGCTAAAATTATCAACTGTTGTGCTCATAACGATGGCATCCAAACCATCACTGCTGAACTTATGTCTTAATACTTAAAAAACCTCACTTTAACACTAAACCCACACTAAAACCACAAATGTGTGGTGGTTATCTAAATGTAAAAAAAACAGATCATTTTTGTGGCTCTTTTCTCTACTTTTTAAGTGTCTTGGTAGATATGGGTACAGAGGCTGGAAAGGGTGTTCCAGGGCTGCTCCTGCCACAGCTCTGTTCAGAGGCGACACCACCTCTCAGCACACGCTTGCCAGTCCCTCGTGCCCCCGGCAAGCGAAGTGCTAGCTTTTGTAGCTGAGGCAATATTCGTGCTGCACGGCTTTACCGTTATGGCCCCAAATCCTCTCCAAGGATTCCAGGGCAGAGGACATCCCGTTCTGTGCTGTGGGCAGGGGCTGCGTTCCTGATTCCTAAATGTGTAAGCTCCAGTATGGCTGTTCTAAATGCCTTGAGTGGCCCAGTTTAGCAAGTAATTTGGATCACTTTGAGAGATCACCTGTCATTTTTATTTATATTCCACCCATCTTTTTGTCCTTTGCAGATCCTGCAAGCAGCAATGTAATTATTTCCAGGTAACGGATAAAGAAGGCTGAGCTACTCGGGGTGTGACCCCTGCCCCTGCAGAGCTGTGTCCAGACCCCTGGGCCTTCTCAGCACCCTCAACCCGCACCACCGTGGGGCTCCTGCGACAGCTCGTTTCTGGCTGATTCACATGTTCAGAGATGGACTTCTCCTGAGTTTTCACTGCCTGAAATTAATTTCTGAGCTTTAGTGTGGAACAGTAGGACCTAAATCCAGTTGACTGTAAATACTATTTCAAAGCTTTTGGGTTTATACACAGAGGAGTAGTGAGAGAGCACTGGACCTGATGAGAAATAGATCCCAGGATGATGGAGTCATAGCTCCGTTTTTTGTCTCTTGCATGTCGAGATCACCACCATCCGAGGACACTAACAAAGCTGATAAAAAGGTGAGGAGGTGATGAGCAGTTCAGGTGTTTTGAGCAGCAGACTCCCGAACCCGGCCGGCGGCCCGAGCCCGGCTCCGCG
>VWZK01019036.1:164484-236445 GCA_013396935.1 Baryphthengus martii | reverse complement strand
TTGCCTTCAGGAAAACTTGATTTCTTGGGGTTACTTATTTTTTCTCTAGTAAAGCGTGCAGAAGACCCTGCCGGGAGGAGGGGAGGTGCTGGCAGCGCGGAGCGGTCAGTAGCTCGGCAGCCGGGGCTCTCCCGCCTCAGGAGCGCGGCTGCGGGGCCTGGGCCGGGCTGGCGGGACCGGGGTCGTCTGCGCCGCTGGCACCGACCTTGTGTGGGCTGCTGAGAGAGGGCCCTGCCCTTGTGCTCGCCGGTGGTGCCTGCTGTAATCTCGAGAGTGAAATGGTAATTTGTCTTTTCATACAAATAATGCACATCAACCGTATATTTTATAACAGGTTTTTGGAATTCTCAGCAGCGTTATTCCGATCATTTGCTTGCCCTAACCACATGGTGTATATTCTTTTGAACAGAGAGTAAACTGTGCCCTAAATGCTTGTTTTCAAAAATGGAGCATCACTGGCAAAATCTTCCAGTGAGGATGAGCCTCGGAGGGAAAAAAGGGGATTTAGATTTGAGTTTAGATCCGATACCTAGTGGGTCCCATTGACCCCCGTCCCTGCTGTGTGCCCCCCTCCTGCTCCCTTCGTGGCAGTGTGAGTGGCCCTGCCTGGCCTCCCTCGGGTGCTGTTTGGTGGCGGAGGTGGCAGGAGCTGCCGCACCGTTCGGGAAGGTGACAGCTGGGGACGTGGGTGGCTGCCGGGCGCTCCTGTCGCTGCTCTGTCAGTTTGCAGGAGGTGTGCTGCTTCAGACTATGCTAAATGCTTTACTCATCCAGGCTGCTTTGGAGTTTTGCAGGATTATTCAGTGTATGTGAAAGTCCTATGCGAGCTCGTATTTTTGATAGCTGTTGCTTAAAAATAGCCTGATGCTTATAAAATTAAAAATACCAGGGAATAAGGGAAATAAACGTGATGCCTTGGATCGCGCAGAATTTCCTCCCACTGTGGTTTGGTGTGGAGGTGCCAAAAATGAAATTTTCCCAGTTGTTCTGATCAGACAGCGAAGGGCTGGAAAGCAGCACTGCGTTGCTAAACGATGCCCGTAAATGAGGTGAGTGCAAGTGCTGTTTCTTTTTGCTATTGCAGTGTGTCTGGAGCTTCGCTTACATGGACGCTCTCAAGTGCTGATTGTCTTGCTTTCTCAGTTTAGCTAGCCATTGGAATGTCCAAACGGTGATGAATTATGTCTGCTTTAGAGCCAAAACATATTTGGTTCGTGGCCAGAGTTGCTCAGCTTCCCATAACAGTCTGTAGGAAAAAGACATTTTGCGTGTCTAACCGCAGTCCTGGAGTTAATGCCATAGCAACTTTGTGATCTGAGTGTGTACTTCTGAAGACAGCTAAGCAGCCTTAGCAGAGCTGTTCTGGTTTTCTTTAGCTGAACTTGTTACTGTCATCAAGATTAAACCTTTCTTTGAAGGGGAAAGATTAATCAGCAGGCCCTCCAACTCTTGTGTGTGAGAACATCCGCCTGATCTGTTGGTTATTTGTACTGACACCCATAAACATCTGTAAGTTGAAATTTATATGAATGGTTTTAAAATTAAGATTTTTCTGTACAAATGCTGTTTTGACTACAAATTGGTATTTCAAGCTCTATCAGGAGCTAGATCTTCATCTTTTCCACAAAACCAGGGAAACGTCAGCTCTGTGTTTTGTGTGTGGGTAAGGTCTGAGACAACGGCTTCTGGTTGCTCTCAGCTCCCACGACAACATGGAGGTTGGAGGGCTAATTTATCACAAAGTTGTGGCAGTTGAAAGAGAAAAAAAGCATATGGCATAACAAATGTATAAGGTCTTATTTTTTAAAAATGTGTTTGTATAAAGGAGGCACCACTGCTAGAACACTGAATTCTGAATAATAAGTAAGACATCAAACACTTTCAGGGATGGAGTGTCCACAGTTTCTCTGGGCAGCCTGTTCCAGGGCCTCACCACCCTTGCAGTGAAGAATTTCTTGGGGTTCCAGCCCTCCCAGCATTGCTGGGGCTCCTCTGACCCCGCTCCAACAGCTCCCGGTCTCTCCTGGGCTGAGGACTCCAGAGCTGGACCCAGCCCTGCAGGGGGGGTCTCCCCAGAGCCCTGGGAGCAGAGGGGCAGGATTCCCCCTGGCCCTGCTGCCCACGCTGCTGGGGATGAGCCCTGACCTGGGCACAGGGCCTTGCCCTTGACCTTGTTGAATCTCATGAGACTTGCATGAGCACGCCTCTCAAGCCTGGCCAGGTCTCTCTGGGTGGCATCCCTTCCCTCCAGCCCGTTGACCACACCACCCAGCTTGGTGTCATCAGCAGACTTGCTGAGGGTGCCTCGACCGCACTGCCCGTGTTGCCAGCAGAGATGTTAAACAGCACCGGTCTCAGCACTGATCCCTATCTCGATACCTCAGCTTCAGCTCTTGGCCCCCACTTGTAACGCGTGGAGACGCTCCTGTGCCTGAGGGACACAGGCGGCCCAGTAGCAAAAAGTGTCTGAAGTTATTTCTCCATTGCACTGGAATATTTGCTTTATTTCCTGAGGTAGTGCCATCTCCGGTTTAGTATTTCATTTATTTTCTTCTCTCTTCCTGATCTGGAATAGTAATTTCTAACAGGGGTGCCAATTTGACAGCAGAAGCTCCCCCAGCTTGTTGGAGGAAGCACCTTGCAGATCAGCCAGCTTGCCAGGTTTGAAGTGTCTCCTCATTGACGTCTTGCTGCGTGGGATGTCTGTTGTTAACTGCTGGTGGAGAGCAGTTTGCTGTGTTTCATGGTCTGTATGACGCTTTCAGCTTGACCTCTCGCTGGGCCTTCAGCAGGGTCTGTTTGGTGATACGAGTCAGGGAGGTCTTTGCGTAGCCGTTAGTGGACGTTTAAATGTCTTTGAGGTCAAATCCGGAGCTACTGTTTGGCTCTTGATGTTGTTGAAGTTGGTGGCCATGGTCCATAAATGATTTACAAAGTAGTAAATACTGTAAATACTCTGCGTCGACAGGTGGAGGTTTTGGTTTTTCAGTGTTTGTATGGTGACTTCACTGCTTTGTGAAGTGTTTCTCAGGCACTTGTGCAATCCAGATGACCAGAACAGTTTTGGGAATCAGATTCTTCTTGAAGTCATCTCGTTTCTCCTCTTGCGCCTTGGTGAGTTGAAGCTATATCTGGACATGTATGAAATTGGAAAACTAGATTCAACTTAGAAGTTTAGAGGTCTTAAATACTGTAACCACCGAAGGCACGGAGGTGCACACAGATTTTGAACTTCTCTTTGCGTTTTTTCTCAGCTGCCTTAAATTTCTCGTGATGCCTTAAAGGTAAAACTTGTGAGTTACCAATAAGTGCAGAGTTCCTTGGTTTAGATTTCTAAAATACGACTTGGTGTTGAAAGAGAAAAAACTCCATAGCCTGCGGTAGAGTTGCTTGCAGTCTCATTTTGGCCCGCAGTAGAATTTACCCTAGGAGTAGTGATCCAAGTATTACTCAAATTTTCAACACCTTTTTTTAGAAGAAAGATGCTCCGTATTCCAGCATTGTAAGAACCGGCCTAGGGAAGAAAAGCGTGCAGGGTGGATGTGTGACACGTACCGCGTCGCGTGGGAAGTGAAGCGGCTGTGCCGATGGAGTGGGAACAGCCGACGTGGGTGGTCTCGGGAAGGAGCCGCGTGGGCGGACGCATCTGGGGACAGCGGGGTGTGTGGCTGTGAGCTGCCGGCGGGAGTCAGGAGCTGGAATTCCAACCTCCTTCGCTTCCGATCGTTTCTTACCCTTTCCCTTTGACCTGCATATCCCCCTGTCTAGCTCATACAGCTCTGACTAAAATGCTCACGAATTAGCGTGTTTGTAACAACGTCTGGAGGGATCCTTTGGGCTCTGGCGAGTCCTCTGGCGCAGCTGGCCATGGTAGGGAGTGTCAGCTTCTGCCGGGCTCGCTCGAGGCTGCCCCCGCGCAGGTCGCTGGTTGTACGTCCATCGCTTGGATTAGCAGCTGTCGCTCGTGCCGGTGTCGTCGGCGCTTCGCGGCACGTGAGGTGCTGTCTCAGGAACGTGTGGGGCGAGAGGGTGAGGGGCTGCTGCTGCTTTGCTGCCTGTTTCCTGTATTTGAGAATTAACAGCTTTAAATGCAGAGGTGCCGGCGAGACGTTCGCTGCGTGGCGCTGAAGTTGTGTGTACAGTGCAAGTTCATCTTTTTTTTGCTTATTTTTTGTTTTGCTGGTGAAGTTCTTTGTTTAGTTGTTTTTTTTTGTTTCGGCTTTTTTTTGTTGTTGTTGTTGTAGGACTCGATCTTAGTCTTGGTTAAATTTAGATCCAGCAGGAGAGAAGCTGGAACTTGTTAGCAGCGCAGGAAACGCCCTGCAGAAGGTTTTTGATGTGTGTGTTTGTGTGTGAGTGTGACCTCTGCAGCTCCAGGGCTGGAGTCAGGCTGCGGGGAGCTCCACGTCGCTCCGGAGAGCTCTGCGTCTTCAAGTCTTGTGATAGCTTCTGGCGGAATGTCGCTGCCCTGCACTTCATATAATTAAGTTTTAATTATTCAGTATCTGTGACTTGTCAAAAGCTGGTGGTTTTAGGACAAATTCAAAGCTATTGCACTTAAAATAGCCCAGGTATTTAATTGCTGAAAAGACAGAGTCCAGATGAAGCTGCTTCAGTTTTGCTTTATCTGGAAAAATACTAGAACTTGAGTGGTCTAAAGATTGTGCTTTTCTTTCTCTGATCCTTTACGAAGAAACTAATCCATTTCTTTCCTAACAGATGTCCTTTCCTTAGAATCTGTATTTCTGACCATACTTCAACAAGTTGAGATTTGAACAATACACAAGTAAGGAAAAATAGAAGCAAAATAGGACCTTTGAAATGAGATGAAAGTTTCTAGAAAGTTTAATGTGTGGGTTGGTTTTGGTTCAGGCTTGGTTTTTTGCCTTTTTTTGTGCTTATTTTTTGTTTGTTTGTTTAGGGTGTTTTTGTCTTGTTGTTTTTGAAGAGGAATGACGAAAACCAAAATATTCCTCATGTAAATTTTGGAGGACAGGTTTTGTCTTTTACACCAGAAATGCCTTTGAGTTGCATTGATTATTTAGTCAATACGCTCCAAGGTCTGTTTTACACAGGGCTGAATTCCCGTAGAGGTCACAGAGGGATTGTTTTGTGTTAGTAAGGACTGAATTTTTCTACAATATTTGTCAGAGACTGAAAGTTTGAAGGCAAGAGGGAGGAATGTTACTGCTACAAAGTGTAGGCATGGTTTGGCTATGACAAAGTAAAGTTTCAGTGCTTCCCAGCTGCCGATTCGGAATCTTGGTGTCCCTGCAAGAATTACTTGGCGAAGTTCAAGAGTCAGTGAAAAGACATCAGGGGAAAAGTTTGCTTTACCCTCAGGTAAATTATATTTGGTGAAGGTAGAATGGAGTACAGGAATGCTGAGCCTTCTAGCGCGATGTGCCAAACTCAGTACAGCTTCGAAACTCACTGGTACGTTTGAAACTCTGGGAATGCAGAGCTGGAGCGTATAGAATTGTTGTTTATTCTCTGTCTAAGCTGTTTTTTGTGCCACTGGGGTACGTTACCAGATACAGTTTCTGTTGAGTTTGCGGTAAGTCAGTCAGTGAGTGGCGGGGCACTTTATGGAAAGTTTTCTGCCCATTCAGAGGTACTGGGTGTATTTTGAAAGTTCAGAGAAAGATGATCTAATTAATGTTACGGATTTTTGGTTTTGTTTTCCCTGACCAAAAATGCTGCACTTTTGTCTTGAAACGGACAAAGGTACCGTTAGGTTATTTTGTTCTGCTGGAGTTCCAAGCTTTGTAAAAGTCCACACCAGAGGAATACAGCGAATGGCTGCTTAGAGAGAAGTTGTTTCTTCCACTCCCCGTGCCGGTGCAGGGACTTCTCCAAGTTGTTTCTTCCACGCCCTGGGCCCATGCAGGGGCTTCTCCAAGGCTCTCATGTCCCTGGCAGCAGCATCTGCCACCAGAGCTACATCCTGGGTCATGCCAGGGAAATGGGTTTCTGGGCAGAGCTCCTTTCAACAGCAAAGTGTTCCAAGAATCCGTCTGACCGGCATCTGAGAAATCTAACGCTGTCCCGCGGCTGGGTGGAAACAAGAGGCTTTTCTTCCTATTTCCATTGTGTCTGCTAATAGGGAAAACAAATGCATTGCTCCTTAGCGAGCCTTGCTCCAACCTCCTTCCTTCAATACTGAGTTTTCCCCAGGAAAAAATTGAGTTTTGTTCTTTGTAGTTTTTCTTCTGTTCAGAGGATTTTGAGCTAGGTGAGTTCTTGCAAGTGTTGTATCTGAACCCTGCTCATTTGATTTACATGGGACTTGCAAGCACTCCGTTAACAACAGGTTAAGGTAAGGTAGTATCTACTGTCTTGGCAAGCTTGAAAAGATTTGCATAGACCTAAGACTGTAATAAATAATTTTTTCTTAAGAACACAAGTCCGTATGCCACTACTAGTTAAATTCTGGTTGTAAGGATTTATTTTTTTTTNTTTGAAGGATTTTTTTTTTTTTTTTTTTTTTGACACTTACCTGTGGAGGGGATGCTTTCTGGCATCTGAATTAGAGGCTTTAATGGTGTTTGGCTGTTTAATTGCTGAAAGCAATAGGGTAGCTGTAAAATTTCAATAAATAGGTCCTTGCCAGGTACTTCATATTTTTGGTAAGAGCATGTAAGATCTTGTCTACACCACAGAGTTACTGCAGAATGAGGCAGGGTGTGAATGTGAAGCGCTTCTCCCCTTGTATAGACAAGCCTTTAATTTTTCTTCAAGAGAAAAGTCTGGGATGTTCCATGTCCGTTCTTCTCTCGTTTGAGCTCTGTAGTGGAGTTTGGGCTGACAGGGAATCATACCTCAGGCTGTATCTAGTTCATGTGAACGATCTCATTGATTCCGGTGCTCTGCTTGTGTGAAGAGAGTGCTGGTGCTGGGCTGGGGCAGGGCTGGAGGGCTTGCTTGTAAGCCCATTGTGGCAGATACTGCCTGTCGCAGATGTTCAAACCGAGCTTATTCTGACACAGCGACAGGGTCTCTGGATGCTCCCACATTGTACATTAGAGAGAAGAGTGCTTTAAGGGAAAAGCAATGGGAAGAATAGGGATGCTAGAGTGTTTCCTGGTGGTTTACACTACAGAAGAATGCCTGAGTCTTTTTCATAAAATAGCATAATTGAGTAATTAAACCCAGGAAATTTACATTTCACAAGAGACAGAAAAAGGCAGCATCCCAGGATTTCAGGCGGGATGTAGGGAGCATAATATTTCTGCTTTGCCACATTCCTGTGGTGAGATTTCAGGAGACGGCTCAGAGGAGTGGTTTTCTCTCCTGTGCCTGCCATGAGGTCCTGCTCTTCTTCCTGTGCCACCTCTGTCGCCGATCTGGCCGCGCAGGGCAGCTCAGGAGCCGCGCGGCGGGCTCTGGGCGCCGGCCCCGCACGACAGCAGCGCACAGCGACCGACCGTGTAAAGGCTCGCCCGTTGTGACCTTGAGCAAGCTGGCTATTGCTCCTCTGAAGTGAAATGGAAACAGGACATCTACCCTCCCGCGGGCTGCCATGAGCTGCAGGGTGATCTGAGGTCCTCTGAGGAGGAGGAGGCGATGTGTGTAGGTACGTTCTCATATACCTACCTTCCAGATGATGTCACTGAAATGTCTGGTCTCCAGGCAGCCTCAAGAATATGAGTGTTAAATCCCCAAGTTTGCCAGTTCATTCTACCCACTTGGGTTACTGCTGTATACCCTTCTTCTGTGTGGCTGGAATTGTGCAAGCGTGTCCTGGACAACAGGCCTGGTATGTTTGAGCTTTGCCTTTCTGCCTATTTCCACCTTTTAGGGTCACTTAGTAGTTGCCTCTTGCTCCCTTTTTTTTTTTTTTTTTCTGTTAGTTATGTCTTTGTTAACAGATCCATTTAGGCAGCTACATTCTCTAAAGGAAAAAACTCTGTCTGCACTGCATTTTTAATACAGATTTCCAAGATTATCTTGTATGACTTGCCCTACTTCAGCAGGTGGGTTGGACAGGATGATCTCCAGAGGTCCCTTCCAGCCTCAGCCATTCTGTCACTCTAATCAAAGAAGCCTTAAGGAGTTTGGTTACGTTATGTCATCGCAGGTATTTCAAGCTGTTGCTGCACAGGTGCCACTCTGCCTCAAGTGACTGGGGCTAGAAGGCCTAAGGAAGAAAACGTCAACCTCAATTTGAAACCGGAGTAATCTATTTTAAAAGTCACATTAAAACCTCCAAAAGTGCTTACTTAATAATAGATACCTTCATCTCTGTTTTTAGGCCAGTGAAACAGGAAGTATATAATGTGTCCTTTGCGTACAGTTTGGATGGAGCTCTGAATTTGATTTCTGGCAAAAGTGAGTGGCTGTGAGCCCTTGCAAGATCAAGTATTTTATGATTAGGGATTACAGAAAACATAACGTCCCAGAATTTCCAAGGATAGTTGACATGGGGGAAAAAAAAAAAAAGGCCAGAACATGCACCTGTACTGGACATTGATGTCTGACATAGAGACCCGTAGCATTAGGAGAAATTAATGGTAGAACAGAAGAAGAGGGACCATTTTTGCTTTTTGAAAGGGAGGAAAATTCCATGAGAAAGCGGAGAATAAAATCTTGAGAATGATCTGGGAGGATGGGTGAAGAATATAGGAGGTCTGGAACTAGATATGGTGAGGAACTGAAACTGAAAAAAAGCTTTGAGTTCTATCAGCACCATCTTACCTTCACTCAAGGAGCTACGGCTGTTTGGCTGCCACAGTTACGCCTGCGAGGCCCTTGCGTCACCAGCTGGCTTCACTCGGCCGGCCGGTGATACCTCACCGATGCCAGCGGCGGCTTTGCCGGTGTGGCTTCCTTCATGTGTCTGTGGCGGTATCCAGGAGCAGACCTGGCTTTGACTTGGCGCTCGGAGCGGTGCGTGAGAGAGGCAGTGACGCACCGGCTCGGGGAGACCGAAAGGGAGCCGCGTCGCTGCCGCCTCCACTCACAGATTCACTTGAGCGGTGTTTCCAAAGGTCAGATTCCTTAGTGGAGCGGAGTGACTGGCAACGATCTCAAAATTCCTTCCCCTTCTGGGGCATCTTCTTAGCACCCTTGGGGATCGCCCTGCGGCATTACCTGCATCCAGAGGCAGGGCTGAAGATTCAAGGGAGAGAAGTGTGGGGCGATGGCTTTGGCAGGCAGCGAGCACACGTCCTGGCACCCTGTGAGTTCAGCAGAGTTTGGCCGGTCCGCTTTCTGTTGTTGCTCAGAGGTGAGGAAGATCGCCTGCGCTTACTGAGAGTTTGCTTCTGAATGGATGAAATAAATGGTGCAAGAAACCTCCGTTTCTAGACACTAAACATATATTTTAAGGCTATGTCTTACAGTATTTTCCTTGCACTATATGTATCTACTCACCAAATTCTGCCAGGTTTCACTAGTGCCTGCTTTGGCTTGGTACCAAATGATTTCAGTTAGCATTTGGATGGAACTTGTTTTCCTTTTCTAAACGGATCATCAGTTAGCCTGTTAAAGTCTTGGGAATTCACCAATTTTTCATTTTTTTCCTTGTGTAAGACTAGATACGGTAGATGCAGCAGGTGACTTTTTAGAAACACAGAGACATCCCGCTTTTGAAGATGTGGCTGCAGTCATGCTGCCTGTTTATACGTAGTCTGGTGGTAGAATCAGCTCCTTTGGAGGTACGACAAAGTTTTGTCAAATCTGGAGCTACCTAATGTTTATTTCTTCCTTTGTTTTATTTTGATGGCTTGTTCTATTTATCTTTGTAGACAAAAGAAATATGGAAATTGCAGTGTTTGTTGCACCACATGCTGTGTTAATATGTCCAGAAGAGGCCCGTGGTGTTGGGTCACTTTGAAGTTGCTTTTTTTTTTTTTCGGGTGTCGCTTGGAGTGCTGTTTCAAGAGCTTCCTCAGCTTACCACTGTGCTCCAGTGACATTCTCAAGACACTATTCATTTTGATCAGGTCTCATTTTGTAAAAAATAGTCTGTGATTCTTTTTTCTTTCTTTTTTTTTTTTTCTTTTTTTAATACTGAGGCTCTTAAGAGCTTGGTTGGTGTTCATTGGACTGAAAAGGAGTAACAGTGTCTGCTTTGCAAGGTCTCAGTTCCAAACACACATCTTAAATCTGAAAACAAGACTCCATTTGGGCACAGAACAGTAGGTGTATGTAGGATTTTATTTTTTTTTTATATCAGATTTCTGCAGTATTTGGCAAGTTGAAAGTAAAACTTGGTAACTTTATCCCCCTTGCTATTGGTTTAGCTTGATGTTTCCTTCTAATGAAGTGGTTTGTGATGCTAAATCCCTTTTACATGGGATAACTTCCTTCCCTTAAAGTTTTAAGATGCTTGAAATAAACAGTACTGTGTTTGTACTGAGTGAACCTCATCATATTCCCAGTAGTGACAGCAACATGGGAGGGAGACGCAGCCCTTGACTTCTCACTTGCCATGTGACCGGAGAGCCTTTGAGAGGGGTCTGAATAGAAATGGTACAACTTAAACAAAACTGAAGTTTTTAGTTATCCCGTCCTGTCCTGGATCGTGATAATAGACAAATTTTGTGTGCGCTTTCTGATGCGGAAACACTGCCCATCTTAAAAGCATGTCCTCTACCAAAAATTGATAATTCAACTGTCCTGATGTCACTTTGCTGTCTGCTAAATGAAATTTGATCTTTTTGTCCTGTGGAGGAGAGTATAAGAATTCATGCGTAGCTAGAGGAGACAGCCACCTGAGTTTTAGAGCGTGATGAATCCAATATGCCAGGTAGTGTTTCTGAGTCAGCTGGTAGGATTGTGTTGCCATGCAGACGTGAGATGAACTGTCACTGGGCTCAGAATATTCATGTAGTGAAGACATCACTCCTGGTGCTGTAAGAGAAACTGTGTTTTTCCCTTTGCTGCAGCGCAGAGAAGAGAGGATCCCTGTAGGTGTTGTAGCCCTTTGAAAATCTTGCCCAGAATTATAACGGATTTGATGTGTGGCCAGCCAATTTGGTACTGTTACATGATGTCTGTAGCCTGTCCTGTAGTAACATGTTTTTTGCAAATTAAGTATTACTTCCTCTTATTGCTTTTCTTCAGAAATATTTATCACATCTAGATTGATTTCTTCTGCTTCCTGCTCCCCTTAACTTTCTAGAGCATGGTGATTCCTTAGTAGTACCTGCAGTTTCAGGAGCAGAAGCAGCTTGCTTCAACACAGACTGCAAAGGCTGACCCACCCAGGCCACCTGTTCAGCCTTTTTTCAGACAAGGGGGATGCCACAGCTCTCCTGATGGATGTGCTGGGGGCTGCCTGGGGCCCGAGTAGCCCAGAGACCCGTCTGTCGAACCTCCGGGGCCGGTTGGCATAGATACTGCCATGCGATCTGTCCCCGTTTTTGCTTTGCTCGGTCAGTCCTGTCTATGTGGAAGGTGGAGAAGCAACGTCGGGACCAGCGGCCGTATGGGGCAGGCAGGTTTAGGCTGGCGGGGAGCGGTGGGGCACAAGAGAGCGGGTCTGCCCGGCGAGTCACTCGACCTGCAGCCCGCCTGGTGTCGGATAGGTGCGCGTCACGCTCGCTCTTGGCCGTCTGCAGTGAGCTGTTGTGGTGTTTTACAAGCAGCTTGTTGACGTTCATCTGGAAGTCAGGACCGTATCTAGGACAGCTGAGAAACTGGAGACGCCTGTTATGTCTCTGCTCCTCATCTTCCCTGCGCTCTGGAGAGGCTGGCGCTGTCAGCCCGGCACACAACCGTTCAGTAAAATGCGGCTTGATTGCTGTGAGTTGGGTCAAGATTTTGGTTAGCGTGACTTTCATCTCCCTTTCATTTTCTGAGTGCTAGTAAAGCTGAAATGGCGATTTCTGACCTAGTTTTCATCTAGTTTTAGGCCCTTGGTTTTCTGCTGACGTAGCGTGTGCAGGGTGTCACTGTGCCAGCTGGAATGTGGCGAGGTTTCTTGCCTAGTGCTTTGGCCGTTCCATAATTGATTTTAAAGCAAGGGGTTGTCATTTTTGCTGTGTTGAACATGGGAGGATGGACAGGGATGGGATGAAAGTGGCCATGATGACAAGGGGACGAAAAAAGTCTATCTGTGGTTACATTTCATTTTCTTTTGCTTGCTCCTGCCTCAGTGCAGGCTACAACTCTGACATCCCCTGGTCCCCAGGGACTACTGGCTGGGATGCTCATGGTGGTGTTTCCTCAGGACTGCCCTTTTAAACCTTGTGATGTTATTTCATTCTAGAACACCTCTCGATAAATAGCGACCTTCTGCTTAGAGGAGGGCCAACATGGGTTTTGTTTGAAACGTTTGTCTTGAGGTGAGGTTTCTCCCCGAGGACAAGCAGCAGGCCATCTTCCTCTTACCCACCCTTCGTTATCCTGCGCTCGCCACACCCACCCGCCACCTTCTCGCCCCTGAAGCAGAAACCTATTTTGCAGCATAATCTGTGTACGCTGATCCCCGCCTGGGATCAGCTTGGGGAGAGGAAAGATAATTCATTGAATTTAGAAGTAAAAGGTGGTGGAATGATAGAGGGTGATTTGCTTCTTTGATACCTGAAGATAAAACTGAAGGGAGGAGACAGCCCTGGTGAGAGTGGCGTGAGGCTAAATGAGCTGAGACTGGGAGAGCACAGGGGAGCTTTGGGTCCTTTGAAGAGTTGGGCGATACCTGTAAATGACCAGGGCTAGAGGTTCAGAAAGAAGCCTAAATACCAAGGATGAATTTGGTAAATTCAATAGGGATGATAAGCAGGGGGAATTGTTGGCCTTTTGGGTTGGTTTTTTTAATTTTTTTTGTTTGTTTGTTTGGGTTTTTTGTAAGTCATAATAGATAAAAGGGGAAAATCTGTAGAAAATAGTAGAAGGCTATGGTCTTGGCATGCCTTTTCTCCAAAGGGACTCAACAGAATGGGAAAAGAAAGGGAAAAATAAATCTGTCTGCATCTCATCAATGGTCAGATATTTTTCATACGAGAAACAGCTGCAAATCTTTAGGATTTTGTGGCTCCTCTGTTGACAGCCACTGCTCTTTTTCCCCAGTGTAGACAGGAGCATGACTCAGCCGGTGGTTCTCCATCCACATCCTTGCTGAATCATGCAGGTTACTTCAGCAGGTGCATGTGACCTCTGGAGCTCCTGCCTCTGCCCTGCCAGTGCTCCACATCTGCTTCGGTGCCAGATCCGTGTCTTCAGCCCTTCAGGGCAGTAATGAGTAGCCAGGGAACAGTAATCTCTGAAACTGATAAACAGTCATTTCTGCAGTGTCTGGCACTACACCAAGAATCTTTGGAGGGCAGTCAAGAGAAGAGACCATTTTCCCCCCCTGTGTTGGCAGCCCTTGGAGGCACGGGCCAAAAAGATAGGGGAAGGTAGGGGAAAAGAGCAGCACAGCAGAAAACTGGGAGGCAGCGGGATAGAATAGGTACATCTGGGAGGTCACAGCCAGAACCAGACTGGTGGGAAAAAAAGCTGCTGCAGGAGCATATTCTAATAGCTCACACAATAATGAGGTTTTTCTCGCTTCCTCATCTTTCACCTCTCAGACTGTATTTTCATAGTGCTTCAGGGCCTAATTCCACTGCTGAGAGGTGAGCAGCGAATGGTGTTCTTTTGCAGCCTCCTGTTAGATTGGTGTGTACCTTTCAGGGGTGTCAGGTAAGAGTGGCGAAATACGGAATTTTCTCACAGGTAAGATTAATAATAATTAGGTTATTGAGTGAGCAACAAGTGAAACAAATGCAGGATAGCTTTTCAGTTTTCTGTCCGTACTGGTCTTCCTGCATAAGAAATCTCTACAAAGGGTAAAATCCATAATTGTTCAGGGTATTTCAGAAAAATATTTCAATAAAGCTGTTTAACTTTAGTAAGTTTGTTTAGATTTGGCTAAACACAGCCCATTGGAACCATCATATGCACCATTTTTCTGGAAACCTCAGGACTGAATCTTAGGATACTTACAAAATACAGAGTGCACTTTTTAAAATACAGCTTTTTTTTAAGCGTATGTTTAATAAATCCTGAACTGAAAGGGTAGTAGGTGCTTAAGTGCTTCTGTGCAAATGGTAGAAAACTTAGGGTGTTCCACCGTTTATTTTTTTTCAACATGTGTGCCAGAATTTAAATACGGAGAGACTGAAGAGCATGGCCTGGGGAAGGAGGTACCTGCAGAATTCATGGGCATTAGCTTAGGTCATTACATACCATGTAGGATTAGTTTGTTTGACCTCCCCAGAGGTGATAAACTCTTGGGGATACATCTCTGAAAATGACCCACGCTCATAGGTGAGGGATGTAAAACGTGCATGCTGCCAGCCTTTGGGGAAGATGGAACTGGAGTTGTGAGTGCCAACAGGAGCTGTGAATCCCTGGTGGTTACCTGCAAGGAGGTTGCTGAGTTTTAAAGCAAGAATCACAGGGTGCGATTTTGTTGTTTTGTTTTTTTTCTGTCTTGTGCCTTTCAGGGGGGATTCCCCAGGTAGTGAGGTTAGTTTGTAAAAGACTAGGGATGAAGTAGAGTTGTGTATGTCTGTGCTCTCAGTGCTTTACATAACCTAGCATTTGTGTTTTGTCAACTTGGTCTTGTTTTGGAGTCCCTCATTTATAAAAAAGGCTGATCGTACAAATTCTTAAAACAAGGGACTTTCCGCCCCTTGCCTTCGTGCTCCAAGTGTGAGGCGCTCGTATGAAATCTCTGGTATGTCTGAAGACAATCAGTTGAGCTGGTGGGAGGGCAGCGCCTATTTGAAGGTGTATTCGACGTGAACTGGGGGATCCAGTTTTGTAAGCAGATAACAGGATCTTTGCAGAAGCAGAAGTGTTGAGGCATTTTTCTTCTTATGTGACGTGATTAATATCAACCCTCGGGTAACAAGTCCTCATCTGGTATCCATTTTAAAAACGGAAATGATAGTTCAAATCTTTAAAGAAAAAATAACAAACAACCCTTCCCCAAACCCCAACCAAAATACAAACAGGTGGTTCCAGGGCAGAATTTGAAAATTGGGACCAAGAAAATGTTGTTTACTGGAGCAAAACGGTTACAGTAGCTGAAAGGATTTCTGAAATCTTAGTCAGTGAATGATTTTATTTAACTTAGTTGGGGAGAAAGAGGAAATACAATGCGCTTAGAAGAGACAGGACACCAAGCATTGCTGGAAAATGTTCTATTAATACAAATCGCTTTAAGCCAAAACAAGAACCTTTATCCCATATGGGCTTCAAGGGATGAGGAAGTATAAATGTACAGTATTGCTGTTAGTTTGGTTTGCCTGCCTGAGGTCTGAAAGATGGCTATGAGGAAATTTTTTACCTGAATCTGAAATGCTTTTGGGTATCTGTGTGAGAGCTTCGCAGGATGTAAAAATAAGTTTGGGCTTTTTTAAATAACACATATTTTATTTGTAATCAGTATTTCTAAGGTGTAGTATTTAGTTTGTTTCCTAAATGGTTCATTTACGCACCTTTGTGGAATTTGAATGGTGTTTGTTGTAACGAAAGTGTTGGCTTTAGAATTACTTAAGAAGACAGTTTGGGGTGGGTTTTATTTTTTTGTACCTTTCAGCTCTCAAATGAACAGTAAATGCCATTACGCAGCTTCCCTATGAAGAGCCTTTAATGGTGCGATCTCTTCTTGAGTGTTGCTGACATAGCAAGAGGGAAGTTCCTTTGGAAGTGGGTACCTTTTGGTTTTGCATGTCATTTTGCAGGAGAGAAGGAAGGAAATGGACTTGACTCCCAGGTCATCGGCCACTTGTGTGTCTACACTGAGTGTGTCTGAGTAAGCGACCATCTCACAGGCTCCTTCTGTTCTGTCTTGGAATAGAACCGTGAAGAACTGTTTGTATGGTAGGGAAGTTGGCCTCAATTCCAAACAGAGAAAATCTTGGATGGAATTATCCTTGATTCCTTTTGTTTGATCTCTTGTTACCCTGGACCTCTATCTTAAGAATAGGAATGACGTCTACTGTAAAATGTCTGTTCTATATCAATCCTCTCTCTTCTGGTTAATCCAAGTTTATACTTGTCCTGTTAACAAAATAAGAAAGTTAAATATAATGCACAGTTTTTCAGATGTTCTTGTTTTGTTTTTATTGCCACTCTGTTCTAGCTCTGTATCTATCCTTTCATTCTATTTTCCTCGCCTTGTAACTACAGATAGTTATCTGAAGCAATTTAACAGGTTTGTAAAACTTACAGGTTTACGTCCCAGACATATTTTTATTATAATTAACAATCCTCTGAAAAGTGCAGGTGCCGCTCATGTGAAGCTGATGATTATCTTTGACAGGTGGAGGGCAGGCAGGCGGCGTGTTCACGGGCGCCTCGCGACGCAGCGATCCGGGGGCTCTGCTCTGTGCTGGCTGGCGGCGCGTTGTGTGCAGGTGACCAGCGGTCACGTGGTGGTTCCGTGTCCCGTTGTCCCCCGCCTATTCTGCACTCCGGCGGTTCGGAGGCTCCAGCTGGCAGCAGATTTCTAACGTGTGCCGTTCCCCCAGCCACGCAGATGAACTCTGGTCAGCAGTGAGGCCTTTATTACGTTTTGTTTTCGCCAGTATCCTACAGTAACTTACACGGGTTTAGCCTTATAACCTTAATTATATGTGGAATGTGGAGAATGCTGTATTATTTTTCTGTGTAAGAAGACGGTGAACTCTTAAATGCTTAGTTCAAGTATTAAAACATTCCTTGTGCATCAGGACTTTGCTTAACTGAGCTATGTTGTAAAAAATAAATGTAACTGCGAAAATGTTTCCTTTAATTAACTCACTGTTTTATTTGGACTGATCTTGTCTTTATTTGGTTTGGTTTTATGTGAATGGATGTTACTAATGTTAACGTTTATTTTTATTTCTTTCTATTATCCTTTAGGAGCAGCACTTAAAATGTTAAAGGCAGTATTAAAAAAGAGCCGAGAGGGTGGAAAAGGGAACAAGAAAGACTCAGGTATGAATATTAATGAAATATTTTATAATGTAGATGAGTTGTGTATTATAATTCCTGCAACTCAGCTTGTTCTGTGGCAGCAGCGATGCCCATCCATGGGGCAAGCGGGTGGCTCCCGTTGCTGGCGCCAGCTGCAGGGAGATCTGGAGGCCATGGCCCCGCTCCGTCTGGCCGGAGTGCTTCCCAGTGGGATGCGAGGAGCAGTCTGGAGCTGCTGGAAGTCACATCCTGTGCATCCCTTCCTGAACCGCTGCCAGGAGGACTGATGAGAGCATCCTGCCCTTGGTCCTGACCGTGGAGATGCTGGGAGCAGGCTGTGTGCGTTGTCCTGCTGGTCTAAACGTGGCCCAGCCCACAGGTTCAGAACCTGATCTGTGGAAATGTACTTTAAACTGCTTACTATATTACAGAAAAAACGTTATGTGTTATTCATGTATTTAGACAAAAATGTTTTGAAAACAAATGTAATGAAAAGTTTTAAAGTTGATTATCAAACTCCAATCGTGTTCTGGTTCTTGCTTTAACTACAGAGGTTTGTGAAGGTAAAGTTGATCATCAACAAATGTTACTCTAAAAAAAAAAAAAAGCTTATTTTACTATTAATCGTAAATGTAGTAGGCCACTGCTTACCTGTGTTGCTTTTTGGGAAAAAGGGTAGCTAAGAACCCTAATTGCCATTTTTGAGGGCAGAGAAGCACCAGCAGTGCCCTTTGAGAAGGAGTGCTGGTTACAGAGGTGAGGAGGGTGGTGACTGAGTGTTAAAGGTGCCTGCAGCTCTGTGCAGGTCGTGCTCTGGTCTCTGCTGCGGTGGCCGGCAAGCTAATGGACCTCCATGGCAGTTACCTGGTCTTCACAGTCAAATGTTTAACCTCAGGCTACTTATGTAGACTAATACATCTGATTTTCTGGCGAGTTAGATCCTAAGTTATCTGTGAGTGAATTTATGCTCTTTGGCAACACAAAGTTATTACTTTTTACTTTTTTTTTTTTTTTTTTTTTTTTTTTTTATTGTAGGAGTAAAACCAAATATGCCTTTAATGTATTGAGTGCAGGATGTGCCAGAGACTATGACAGTCACATTTGTCAGAACCCGTAAAAGAAGGCAGTCGTGTTGTCTTTGCCAAGCAGGTTACACGTGTGTCTGGCTTTGCAGCTTTTAGGACTGTGCTGAGTTAGACCGAGCCCTACGAGCAGCGGATGTTCTGCCCGCTCTTCTGCAAAAAGCAGCTCTGTGCTCATCTGGCAGGTGACATGTTCTTTGGGAAATTCTTGTGGTCTTCTGGAGTTTACACTCTATCCAGGTTTCTTTCTAAGCGACCCAATGATGAGAGCCATCCTGACGAGAAAGAGCACAGAGACTAGATCAGAGATGCACAGAAGTGGTCACAGAGCGAGGCGAGAGGCGTCCCGTTAATTTTCTGTGTACTGCTGACTTGAAGTTACCAGCTGGAGTTGTTTAAACATAGTGGGCTAGAGATTCCTGTGGTGAGGCTTTCATTGGTACATTTTTCCTTGAAATACTGGATGGAAATTGGTTTAAGCTCAGAAGAAAATCGGGCTGTTTGGAAAGGAGCTTTGGCCAGGCTTTGGTTAAAATCAGAAGCTTAAAAAGCCGTTTTCCTTTAGGCCAGAGAATACATATTTTTTTATTTTGGGATCTCATCACATCTGTCTGGATTAATGAGTGGAAAAGAAAGGATTTTCTCCCTTTGTTCTTACAAATACAGTGCTGCTGTATTTCACCAAGAGAAGTGTTAGAGTGCGGGAGTTTTTTTGTTTCATTTTTGGTTTGGGTTTTTTGTTTTGTTTTTTAAGCAAAGCTCTAGAGATTCATGCATTAGTTGAATGTTACAGAAAGCAAGTATTGAGAAAAATTAGTGAATAATACCTGGCTTTTTTTTGTTTTGTTTTTTAAGCAAGGCTCGCTCTAGAGATTCATGCATTAGTTGACTGTTACAGAAACCAAGTGCTGGGAAAAATTAGTGAATAATGCCTGGCTGGTGAAAGCGAGAGTGAGGAGTGCAGGAGATGCTTTTGAAAGGGAAGGAAGTAATTTATACAGTAGATTCCAGAGATTTTGGCTTATTTTGTGTTTGAAGATGTTGTGAGAAGTTTGAAAAGAAATGTGTGTGTTCTGTTCTGTGTTACATCCAGGACTTCTTGTATGGTTGTGTTCAGCTTAATAGTTTTCTCTTTTGTTCCAGAGGGCCTTCCAGTTCTTTCAGCTGTGAGACATCTCTCGGCTTTCAGAGATGTGAGGCAAGGCAGAGGACATCGGTCTTTGTAGAGCTTGTGTTTTTGCTTGCTCCTCTCCCTGGTCCTTAAACTCCAACCGGTGAGAGACTGAATTCTTTTTATTTTGTAGAGCTGACTCATTTCATGGCCCTTCAGGTCCTTAATAACAACAGCAGCTCTTAAAATCTATTACTCTCTGAAGAACTGTGAAGAGAGTGAAAACGCATGCTAGTGACGGACGCTGACTTGGGAGACAGCTAAGGTGGGAAGGGCCGTCCTTCCAGACACCATCGAAAGCAGTAGTGAAGTCAGATGCTTCTTTCAGCTTTGTGAGCGCACAGATTTGATTGTTATTTTTTTTTTTTTGCTGATGAAGTTTTGAAAAAGTTTTAGTGTTTTTCAGAGCTTCAGAATGTAGCTGGAAGTAGATGAGAGAGCACAGCACAGCAGTGCCATGCTGAACCTGACGAGGAAGACCTCTGTGACCTTTTTTCAGTATACACCCAGTTTAGAAATAGTGATGAGCAGCTGGAGGGCGGTGAAGCCTTGAGCTGGAGCGGACCGAGCGGGTGTCCTCGCAAACCCCTGCCAAGGCGCGCGGGTAGAAATCCCACACCTTGCACCCCAGCAGAGGGGAGAGACATAGAGGTGTTGAGGGAGCAGCAGTTCCTGGAGTCGCCGTCCTGACCGCTGCTGATTGTTTCGCTCCAGCTGCAGTGGAATGGGAAGTGGTTTGGGCTGAGCTACAGTAGCTGTTCTTAAACTGCAGTAACCCCTGTTGTCCCTTGGGCTCCCTGGTGCATAAAAGGAAGACCTGGAAGTCTGCGCGATTCGGAGGAGCGGGACGATTCCGGTTGTGCTGAACAGCGGTTCCTGTTTGTGCAGTGACTGTACCTCGTGGCGTTCACATCTGTTAGCCTTGCAGAACCACGGCCAGGAGGAATGGTGGGGGTTTTTTTCTGGATTGAAAGCACAACTGCAGTGTTAAAAAGTCTGTAAAAGGGTGAAAGAACACAAAGAAAACAGAGCACTTTTTTACAAAAATAACTTGTATGGATTTTAATGTTAGTTTCCTCATTTGCCCTGACAAAGGGGCTTAAGAGCTGAAGGTGTGCATAACACACTTGAAATCTAGCACCTGAGTATGCTAATTAGGATTTTTAACAACTTTTTTAATTCGGGGTTCTCTTGAAAAGAAGGGTTGCAAGCGTTAGCTTTGGTGCTTTGGGGAGTGAGACTGAAGTGCTGTGCTGAAGACTGGGAGGGGGTCTTGATGCAAACAACTTCTGCCCTAATCCGGTGGAAGACTGATAGTATAGCACAGTCACCGTTTCAGAAATCAGAGCCCAAGTTTGACAGGGTTACCTGCGAGTCTTGTCTGCATCCATGATGAGCTGATGGTGTAAAGAATGCATATAATAAGCTTCAGAACAGAAACAAAAATGAGGTTTAGTTAAGATTGTTCTAGTAGAAGTTCAACTCAGCTACTCATTCTTAACTGCTTAAAAATGCTTCAGAGAGATTTGAATTAGTATTTCCTGTTGGTTTTACATGCTGCCAGCTGCTTTGCAGTATGTAATTATGTTTGTTTTCTTTCACTGTCCTAAAGGCAGCGACGTGCCTGTGTTCTGGAAATCTGCATTTTTTTTCACTTACTAAGCAAATGACCATTCAGAGTAAAATGCCTGTAATGCATTTCAACTTAAAAAGGAAAGAAGATCCTGTATATTAAATTTCTACAGAACATGCTCAATTATTTCAGATGGCTTTTTAGTAGCATGAGCATTGTCATTCTGTTGACCCAATATCAGGCCTGAAGGAACATGAATAATGGAAGTATTGTGCTTAGTTTGCAGACTTCTTCCTGCACTAAATCCCATCAGAAGTTTAACATCAAGTGTAGTACACGGTACACAGGAAAACTTCGTTGATTTCCATAGAAATTTAATGTGGTAAGTAGTTGAGACTTGGAGGTTTTCCATCTTCAACGCTTATTTGATATTGGTATAGTGCTCCCATAGCAAGGGACAAAGTCCTATGTCCACAAAATGATAGTTTTTAGATTGTATTACTGTAGTGCTGTAAAGGTAGAGAATCCGGATAAATGACATCAGTCTTTTTGGTTTCTGGGTCATGAAGCAAAAGGTAGCCAAGTGCTTGTGTATGCGTGTGCATCGCACCTTCAGTGGTTGTCTTCATATTCAGGTTAATTAATTTGGGCTCCCAAAAAGTTCCATGTTAATAAACCTTTCTTGATTCTTGTTGGATTCTCCTGTAGGTCAGGCAATTTCTTACAATATTCTTTTGAGACTTAGTTCCCTTTGTATTTCCTTCTTCTTGTATTTCAGTGTCTTTATATAAGTATCTTTGACCTAAATGTGAGTGTACAGAGGTTTTGAATGTGAGGATAGAATGCTTTGATTTCTGCACTATGTTCTGATGCAGATTGGCATACTCTTCGTTATTTTGTTTGTATGCTTTGCTCTTTATCAGCATTTTATACTCAATAAGTTGGATGAAATCCGTGAATTTGAAATTCATTCCTTTTTTTCGCTTGTGATCAGATACAATGAAAAAATTAAGATTGTACTTGGTATTCTTTTTGAAACAGATCTTCTTGTACAAGATTGCTTGTACGATCTTCTGCCATTCCTGGTTTTCTTCCCCCCTCTCCAGCTCTCGCAGGCCACCGCTGACGCCTGATGCGCGGCTCTGGTGCAGCACTTCCACCCGTAAACGTGAACATGCTTAAACTCACCGACACAGTATTTTTTTAGCTGATGGCAAATGGACTGCTGTTTTAAAATAAAGGTGAGGTTTCTGTGCAAGAAGGGCTAATCTTTCATTAATCATTATTTTAAAAGTGTTTTTGGAGTTATTTCCCGGTAGCAGAACCTTTATTGGACACTGAACTGAACTTGTTCAGTTAAATGCGTATTTGAACCCCACCTTTTTGATATTAAGTCTCATGAAGTATTTCTCTCAGATTAATTGACTCGTAACCAGGCTTGAGAGCATCGAGAGGTTCAGGTACCCTTCTGGCAAATTGAAAGGCCTGAAATCATGAAATAAAATAAGTTTGCTTTTTAAACCGGAATATGCAAATTTAGTTGGCTTTTTTTCGTCCAAGCTCTTTGAATTTTAAGTGCAAAGGGACTTTGTGGTGCATAAAGTACACATCCTCTAGCTGGAACATTGAACTTGTACTGGAATCCTTTCAAGCTTCAATTTGACTTTTTGTTGTTATTCTAAAAATATCTTGCAACAGAAGCAGCATTGTTTCATGCTTAAAATATGGAGCTGTTTTTGATTATTCTGTGTTGCTTTGCCCACTTTCTGTGGCTGTTCACAGTTACTTAAGAGTTTAAACTCCATTTTTTTTCTGAGCAGTGAGTAGTTAATGTGGTGAAGGTCTTTTCCCAGAAGCTAATTCCAGTGATATATCCCATGTACATATAAATAGAAAAAAAAATGTTTATCACTGTTTTCTTTAAAAATTGGTTGTTCTTTTTAAGTAAGAACTGCAAGAGACATTAGTATTTTGTGTACTGAAAAAGTAATTCAGAGTTCAGGAATCAATGCCAGAAAGTGAGCAAATAATGTCAAGTACAAGCACAGTTGGCAAAGATCGTCCTTTTGGACTTTTTATTCTAATCTTTACTTGGTTTGTTTCTTACTAGGTGCACTTCACTGCTTCTGTTACTCAGGCCATCATGAGGTTTTTTTTTACCATTCCAGGCTAGTTTATCCCCTTTTCTGGTGTCTCCCGAGTCTCAAGGGCAAAAGAATTAAATGTTGATCTTCCCTGCTGTGTGTATTTTAGATGAGGGAAGCCTGTTTTCTTACCTTGGAAGACTGGCTGATGAACTTCTTCACACACCATGAATTGTTCTTCACTTACTGTGAATCTTCTTGAGCTACTGGTCAGCGCTGATTGCAGGCAGTGGTTACCTTGTCCTGACTGGAAAGGCCCCTTCCTTCTAGCCTGGATTGCCTTCTCCCTGAGGTGGACTAGCTGTGTGTGTACAAGTTCACGCACACATGTAAGCGTTTTAATTCTGAAAGACACAGATCCTTTAAAGGGCAGTTTTCAGTGTTTTGCAATTGAAATAAAGCACCTTATAGACGGTCACTGAACCGCGCTACAGAGTTCCGTCCACAGCTGCCTGTCAGTTTTGTGGAAAAATAGCATGGGGGAGTGGAATGTAGATGAAAGCTGCTTCTTAAATATCAAACCCACTGTTTTTGGTACTCCTTAGACAGTTTCTTATTACTTAAACATACTGATGCCTTGTCTGGAAGGTGCTTTCCAGCTGTGTGGCTTTCCTCACGCCACGCCAACTAGCTTCCTTTTCCACTCACAGTTGCCTTCCGAATTCGTTTGTAAAGTCTCATCTTCTCTTACCATTTGTTCAGATGAAAAACATCCTACAGAGCAGAGTGCAGGTCGGTGAGACTGTCAGCAGTACCATGTAAGCACGTCTGAATGTTGGATATTGCTCTTTGCAAGGACAGGGTTTCATTTCGTCGTGCTGTGTGTGGATTGGTACAATCTGCTGTTGTGCTGTTCTTCAGACTCAGGAGTTTTCACCGAGGTATCACGGGGCACTTGCTGTGAAGGGAACAGAAGCATCATGTGGAGTAACTGACAAAATAACCCGGCAGTAGTTGCTGTCGGTACAATCTTTTGCGTGCTCCCTGTGTCAATGGGATTTAATTCTGTCTCACCTCAGACCATTACACTGCTCTGAAACAGCAGAGGAATTGCACCTTTTAAGCTCACCTTTTAAACTTTGACTGGCAAAGATTCTCCAGAGAGTTTCAGTGATGGCTTTATATGCAGAAGTTATCACAGAACTGCAGCACCACAGTTATCCAGGACTCTGTCCAGTCGCTTTTGAGAGTCTCCAGGATTGGAGGCTCTGCTGCTTCCTCGGGCAGCCTTCTCCACTGCTCTCCCACCCTCACAGGATTTAACAGCAACCATGCACTGGTGGCTGACAAACAGAGCGATTCTGCTCTTCCAGTGGAGATGTCAGGGCAGCTCGCGGGCAGAACAGTTGCGTGCAGGTTGAGACTGAGCCAGGCAGCGGGTGTGAAGCTGCTTCTGCTCTCTTTATAGAGAGCACTGGTGTCTGTCTTGTCTTCGCTGGGTCCTGATCCCTGAGGACTGTCGACGTAAGCCGGCAGGGGCCTCGATGGCCGCGCAGCCCCGCACTGGTCCTCTTAACACCCTCTCTTCCTAAAGATGGATAGTGGTGGGACCCAGGGTTCAGCCACCTTATGGTCTCCTGGCCCAAATGTGTTATAAAAGTGCAAGGTCTGCACTCGTCACGTAGCAGCGCATCTTCCCTGCTGCTTTGGTTTTCAGTCCACGCCAGAGCAATCTGGTCAGAGCTGGCCTCTTACAGTCACGCTGCTGTTTGTTTGCAGAGCTGCTGAGAGGTCTTTTTCAGCAATAGGATCCTGTAGTGCTACGCTTTGTTTTGGTTTTTTGTTGTTTTGTTTTTTTAAACATCTTAAGCAGAGCTTCAGAATTTAAGATTTCTTCTACGATAGCACAAATTTTTATCAGATCTATTTTTAAAGTGGGTTGAGAGTCTTTTGTTTCACTTCAGTAGGTAGGTTAAGAGAGAAGAAGACAAAATCAGCTGTCTAGGAAATGCATATAGGGAGAGGTCTGTGGCACATTGTCTGCCCTGCAGCCGCTGTCAGTGTTCAGCCTTAAGCAGCCTCCCTTGCCGTGGGTTTAGCTTTCACTGGTTTGAAAGCTGCAGTCCAATTCCTTCGTGTTAAAATAATTTGAATTCCAGCATCTGCACCAAACTCCTGTTTACACGTGTATTGGTCGTTAGCATTTTTCTGGTTTCTACAGCAACTTACCTTGAGTGAAGAATTAGACGTGTTTATTACGTTTAATACTGACAGATACACTGTAAAGGTTTTCATTGTATTTATCCACTCTGTTTAATAGAAGGATTAGTTTAATCTTAAAGTTCAAGTTCTCCTTCAGGATATTGGGCTCTACAAAATCACTACTTTAGTCAGCCATCCTTGCATCTTTTTGTATCTCAAGGAAGAAGAAAAAGCAGTTTGTTAATCAGATCATGCCTTTCAGTTGCATCCCTAGGTGCAACTAAACTGGGATTTGATTTCCATTCTCAAAGCTTTGTGTGTATGGTTTTTAAAGCTATTAAGTTGTTTCCATGGTTGCTTTGACCACTGAGTGAGAACTCTGGTGTTGATTGATGCTTATGAAACTTTTTGTCTGGAGGCTACTTGGCAGCAGAAAATGTACATCTTGAAGGTTTTAAAAATAAGGAAGTGGGATTTCACAGGGCCTTTCCTTACAATTTTAGTTTGACATTATTAAAAAACTGGTGAGAGGTCATCTTCCTCCGGTTCCAGAACTCATGTTTGTCCGTTTTACATTGGGGTAGGGACCAAGAAATGTAATGACAATTTAAAGGGTTTTTCTGGTAGCTAAAATATTGGAAATTGCTGACCTTCAAGCTCATAACAAATAATTTTGGTTTTCTGTGTGCATCAGCGTGCGGCATCCGGCTATATTTGGGCAGTGTGACAGATTGTATTTAAACAGCTATTACTCATCCCTTTGCCTGTTTTTGTCTCCCTAGTATCCAGCTGTGTTGAAAGCATCATGTATTACCTTGTGGATCCCACAAACTTGTTAATTTTGAATCTGTCTTGTCATGTCATAAATCATAAAATGGCTTGAGTTGGAAGGGACCTTAAAGATCACCTAGTTCCAACCCGCTGTACTTTTTGTTTGTTTGTTAGGAGAGATATGTTACAGCTAGCTTGCTAGAACACCAGAGCTGGTTTTCTAGTTCCCAGGACTTTAAAGCGGTAGTTATAGTCCTGTAATAGTGCAGTGGGCTTCAAAAAAGAGCATAAAGTTACAGTTACTTAGTTCTTAATTTCCATCTTGACTTGATGAAACTTAGAGTTGTTTCCTTAAAATCATGACCTGTGTACTGTGACTTTTGTTTGAACAGAGTGGAGGACTTTTGGAAGGTGGTAGTTTAGTGGGCTTCAGAGAAATAAGTGAGTACGTTTTACAAAACATTAAGGGAAGTTTGAATCTGGCATAGTATTCTTCAAGGTCGTTTATCATCCATAGCCCTTGTACAGTTCTTGTGAGAAAAAAAGCATGGCTGGAAAAAAACTCCAAATAAATGTGCACACCTTTGGAAATAGGGAATTAGACTTCAACATTCAGGCATGTTCAGTTTTCTTATCTTCCACACATACTTCTAAAAAAAGAGAGCAGTCGTTAAACTGATAAAAATAGTTTTACTTTTCCCTTCTGACACGTGTGGAAGGCGGTGGTATGCAGTTAATGCTGCCTGTAGTGGAATGTGGTAGGAGGACAGCTGCTAAAAATTGAAGGCAACAGTTGAATGACAAGAGAATGAATGAGAAATGTGGATCTTGTAGAGCCCCATTTACCTGAAGTCTTTCTTTACTGTACAAAAGTAAACCTGGTGTGAGGGATTCATGTTTACAAAGATGCTGCTGCTCCTTTGTTCGCCATTTCTTGCAGTTGTTCTGGCATTCTCTTGCCTCTTTGCGTCAATTTTGTTTTGCTGGTTTTTATCTTTAATCATGCTGGTTCTGTTTCAGCTGTAGTTCATGGAAGTTATTGAGCAATACCCTAATTTGGAATTAAACTATAGTTAGTTGTTAACTTTCATTTTTCAGCTCTGTTGCTGTGATCTGACTAGGGGAAAACTAGCACTTCTGACATACATTTCTGCTATCTTTGACTCATTACTGTGAGCAATGTATTTTTCTGTTGTTTTGAAACTATATACTTGATTTAGTTGAAATGGCAGTTTGCACCAGCAAAAAATGTCTCAGTTTTGGGTATATTTCCCTGATTTGATGTGCCACTTAGTATGATGTGAGCCAATAGCTTGATTTTTTTTTTTTTTTCCCCCGTAGATACAAAAAAAATCACTATTGCTGTCAAATTGCACAGAACTGGACCTCCCAGTTTAAAACAGAAAAATAAAGCTTAGCCTGACCATGTAGGAGTGTACCTTTTAGTGATCCGCCTTTTAATTGAGTGAAGGGCTAGCGCAACTAAATTTCTCCCTGAACTAGTTCAGTAAACAATATTTTCAGATGATCTTGACTTTTAGCATATCACAGTGACGCTAACGTAGTTTTTCAGCTGTAAAAATACTTTTATCTTCGTAGGAAGCTTGGTTTTACCTCTAAAAATGAAATCTTAAAAGTACTTTGTTGAAAGTGAGGTTTTTCTTCCCCCGTTGTGCCTCTATTACAGTGAAACAAAGTCTCATTTACTTGTGTATTTGAATTTTCCTTGTGGTTATCTGGATTCTGCAGCGGAGGGTGTGCAGTAGGACGGGTCACGTTTCCCTGTGTTAAATACTTGCATTTCAATGCAACTCTGTGCTTTTTATTTTGATATATCACAAGGGATGACAACATTTTATTTTGAGCAGGTGACTCCTGCCCGGAGAACGCCTCGCAGGTTGTAGCAGCGTCTGACCACCATGCAGAGCTCCCCACTAGTGATCAGCCGGTCTCCGAGGACACGTACAGGATGAACTTGGCTAAAGGAGTCTCGATGTCGCTGCCGTCTTCGCCTCTGCTGCCGCGCCAGTCCTATTTGATGCAGTCAAGATCAAACAGAAAGTCTCCAGGTAAAATGATGAGCAACTAAATTCTTCATAGTGCTGTCACTCAGCTTTTGATACGCTTTCTTTAAAAGTGACACGGTAAAATCATGTTAATGTTTTGCAATAAGAGCAAAACCAGTGAATTATTTTTGTGTGTTCCCAGGGAAAAAAAGGTAATTGGTGATCAAATAGAGTATAATGTTTCATGTGGCAGAGAATTGCTCTAACTGGTATTGCAAATACCTTTATCGAAATGTCCAAATATGTTTAGAACTGGTTATTTCTGATAAGTGTGTCAGTTAGGGAGAAGACAGCTGTAAAAACATTTGTTTATGTCTATGTTCGTAACTCTGTCAGGGTGAATGTTGTTGAGACTGTTACAGTTCTTTTACTTTGCTGGTGTCTACGTACAGCACTGTATTAATACACAAATTGCTACTGAAGTTCTGAGAAGACACTTGTTAATTTTCAGCAGTTGTGTCCTTAGTAACGACTGCATACTTCTGTGTGAGCCTGGCTAAATTGGGTGCTCCGTCTGGCTCCCTTTTTATCAGTGCATATAGCTCATTCCAGCGCACTAGCATCACTTGGCTTCGCTCGGGGCAGAGCTTGAGTGTCAAGTGATGTTGTCCATATTCCTGTGGAGACGCTCGGCAGGTTTGGGGTCCTTTGTTGTAAAATTTATAAGGTCTAGGAACAGAGAGTGTCAAAAGCTGGTTTTGGTCAGCGCTGAGAAATGTCTTGGGTAATGGCTCATTTTACATTAAAGTTGAAGTGTTGCTCAAAGAATTGCCACAGGGTAGTAAATACAATTTGTAAACAGTACTCTTGGTTTGAGTTGCCTATCAATATTTATTTTTTCCCTTCAGAATTTTAAAATAATCATCTCACTACATGTTCAAGTAATTTTGGGTTGGTTTTGACGGTTCACATAAAAATACTGAGCCCCAGAATGGTATTTTGTTGTTTTGTCTCTTACTGCGAGGGATTTGCTTTCAGAAAAAACTTTAAAAGGTAGGGTGAAGTCCTTGTAATGGAGAAGGAAGTAGAATTTCTGCCAAAGGCCAAAGTGAAAGTCAGGATCTAACTCACAGTTTTGTTACTGTTGGGAAAACTTCCCTGCGTTCCAGGTACGTTTGAGATAGATAGTATCTTACCAGCCTTCCCACTCCGTGGTTTTGTTCAGCACACGCATTGTTATAGGCAGAGCACAGGCTGCTGCTTCTCTGGCAGAAAGTGGGCAACAGTTATGAATTTTGAATGAAAAGCCGTATTCACAGTGACTTCAATAGCCAAAGAAAAGAGATTTCTGAAGATGGTGAGGTACTGTGGAGGCACTGGCATTTATGTATTGTTACCTGAGCAGGTGATGGGATGCTGCTGGAAACAGACTGTGCTATTCCTTTGACTTTCGACAAGCTATAACTGGCGGAAAAGGATGTACTACAGATGAGCTGTCTAGCATCTGAGGCAAGAGTCATAAAGAGAGAGTATACTAATGTACGGATTTCAAAGCACTCTCTTTCTAGTAACTTAAAAATAGCAAAGTAAAGATTTTTCAAGATACGGTGGATGAAAGAAGAAAGGATTGCAAGAAGGTTAAGGTGTAGTGATGAAGTTATCTAACCAGTGGTAGAATAAAATTCTAATTCCAGTCCTCTCAGTTTACAGTTGAAGACAAAACAACTGCTCAGAGATGTATTTCTCAAGGTAAATCGTATCATTAATATTTTTAATAATCTTTGAAACAATGTAGCAGAGCTGAGGAAAAGATTGTCCCTTGACATGTGATCATTTGTTCTGCCCTTGCTTGTGCCGAAGCCCGGGCATACCGGTGGTCATGTGCGAGGCGATAGCCTTGCGTAACTTACTGCAGCCTATATGACTGAGGGGCATCCTGACAGCAGTGGGTGTGGGCTCAGAGCTGCTCTTCTGCCGGCCCCTCTGCAAGTAGGGCAGCCGCTGGAACCTCGTAACACGGGGACGGGCCGACCCACGGGAGAGCAAGCTGAGCTCCTGCCCTGGGATGCGGAAAGCTGCACGGTCCCGTTTGCACACTCTGCTGTGAGTGACGTGGCGCTTTAATTATTTGTATAGCGGATAGGGGAGCTTTTTCTTTGTGAGAAGAGCTTGGAAGAGTACCAGAGTTTCTGGACCCAGTTCAGACCTCAACTCTAACTATAAAAGGAGGGAAGAGAGAAACTATATCTTATATTACTAAGGAGCCTAAATTATTGGCAGAGCTAAAGCAACTCGTTCATTTGTAGTCAAAAGCTTCGTTAATGAAATAGTTCCTTGGGGAGGAGGGGGATGGTAGAACAGAAACAAACAGAACAAGGAAAAAGTTGTCAGCCGGACAACCTTGGGAAGGGGAGCAATAAGTGAAAAACTGTTACAGTGGGTTGAGTTTCTTCTACTGTAAAACTAGAGTGACCATTGCTTGGATTGATCCATCTCAGAGGTGTGTGACTACACCAGTATTCATGTTCTTAAAGGGGTAATACTCCATTGTACTCTGATTTAGGAGGGTCAGCTTAGAGAATGAGAGGAGGAGAGAGCTAGAGAAGGGCTGCAGGAATGATGAAAGGTGAAGAATCTGTCTTAAAGATAAATTATTTAAACAGAATTGGCTGCTAATTTTCTGCGTGGAAGAAAGACAATTGGAGGAAAAAGGAGACGGTGTAATTACTATCTCATGCATTGTTGGGTTAATGGTGGATGGTGCAGATGATTAAAGAAAGGCGGGGGTAAGTTCTTGGAAGGAAAATCCATCTAGAACTCTTACATAGAAAGTGACCACTTCTGACGGAGGAAATGATAAACAACAAGTCAGAAAAAAGTCTACCAGGGAAGCGTGTTTTCCCTAACTTAGATTCTTCTCTGCCTTTTGCCGCTGATAAAAATACCATCGCAGATGAACCTTTTGTCAGACCTGATTCAGCCATCCCCTTTTGGAGAAGAGCTTCCATTGTGCAGATACAGTTTACTTTTAAATGGGTGCTTTTTCACGCATGGATTGTTTCATGTGCCCTGTTCTAGATGTGTGCATGAAAATAAACTTCCCATACATTTTCTTAGTTATTGAAGCATCAGATTTGCAAGTACTGTAAGTCACTTCCACATTAGTTTGTGAGAAAGAAAATTCAATCAGGGGTCTTCTCCGCAGCTTGAAGTATGAGTGTTAAAAATACATCCCAAAGATGTTTCTATTCCGTTCTGTTTTGTATGACTGCTGCATGTTGTTCTGGGTCTTGGAATGGTTACTTCTTGTTGTTCAGCTTTGGTACATCTAATTATACTTCAGCTTGCAAATGACACATTTGGACTATTGTCTCCTTAAAGAATGTGATTTTGTTTCAAAGGAACGTATTTTTAGCTGCTTTCACCAGGGTCACTGCCTCCTATTTTTATTATGAAATAGCATTGAAAGAGCACCCTCTGGTGATAGTTGCTAGGTTAAAAAATGTAATCATCTCATAGACTCTAGGTAGAGATGTGAACATATGATCAACTCCGGCTTAGGTTCCCTGCTCAGTATTTCTCAGCTAAGAAATGAGGTTATTGCTACATTCCCATGTTCCAGTTTTCCAGTTTTAGGTGGCAATCTGAAGGAACACGCAGGTCCGATGACACTCTCGTAGAACCGGAGCATACCTGGGGCACAGCGTGTGTTATGCCGCAGGCCACGCTCTTCCAGGTCAGCCCCAGTGTGGTGGGACAGTGCATTACCCCGACGAGCCTAGGGCCAAAGCGGAGAGGCTCGTACCTTGTCTTGCAAAGCACTCGTGAAAATGAGCAAGAAACCAGTGTAGCTTTCAGAGCCTTGTTGCCGTGTCTGAGGCAACTGCCGGGAGGAAGGATGGGACACTCTGCACGGCTGCAAGTGTCACAGCTTAAGTATCTGTGGGTTTTTAATAGACAAAGCGTACGATGTCTCAGGGAACTTTGGCGTGCCCTTGGATATGGAAGACCCAAATTGAAGACAAGAAAACCACCTTACCAAGGGCGGTGTGGTGTAGTCGGCATCAGCCCTGCAGCTTCTCCCTGGGGCTCTCAGAATGGGGTTTACTTTGCTAGTGAGGGAGGCCACAGACCAGAAAAAGGAGGGAAAGCTGAACGCCTGAAGTGCGGTCCTGAGTTCCGTGCGGCGAGGAGGAAGAAGGGAGGGGGGAAGGCACCTACTGGTGTCGCTTGTGATGTGCAGCTTGCGCACCACCTGCGAAGGATAAACGGGCAAGCTGGTGCTGTTTTATCCAGACACCGCAAGGGCTGTCAAGTGAGGTGGGTAAGTCTTTTGTAACTGGTGTGGAAGCAGGAAAGTGACACCTGAAGGGCTGCAGTGGCACGGGGACACTTAGCAAGGCAGTAGCACCGTGAAGGGTTATCCATGAGGGCTGAAGCTCACCCTGTGCCTGTTTGGTTGTTTGTTGATTTGGGCTGCTTGTCATTTTTTTTTCTCTAATTCTAGTACATTACAACCTATTTTATTTTAAAAGTATTTTTTGTTGTTGTTGACGATGTATTTTTGTTGTTGTTTAACCAGACATTCACCTTTGTTTTGAAAACTCTTACCTTTTGTTTGTATTTTGTATATTTAACTTAAGGAGGGGTGCTAGCTGTATCCTTCATTGCTGCCCTGAAACTTCCTGGTGAAAGAAATTAGAAGTTGCTGCTTGTCAAATGCCGCAGTAGGTCCTGTGGGTACGTGGGTGCAGTCACAGCTCTCCATGGACACTAGAAGGATAAGGAGCTGCAGGCACTTGGGGCATGGTCGTGATTGACAAATGTTGGCTTCAGAAATCGGGGAAAAAGTGCCTTTACAGTTTGGGAATTTACCAGTAAGCTTTTATCTACTGGAACTCTATCATGTTATGAGACTTCTGCTTCTATTTGATAAGTTTTTGTGGAAGGAAGGATCTTGCTTAGTAGCTTGATAACTAAGCCCCTTTTCTGTTTTTTAAGCTTGGTTTCCTTAGGAAATGAGAGAACCAGGCTTGTTACATAAATCTCTTCACTAATGAGGTTATGTTTGTAAAGTCAGCTTTTCAATCTGGCACTTCATTCATGGTAGTCTTTTTTTCACTCCTTTCTTTTTAGAAATGCATGATTTCTCAATCAAGCAGTAACTGATGTGTTATTCTATAACAATACAGACACAATACAGTATTTGAGTTGAGTTCCAGCACTTTTGAATTTGGCAGAACTCAACTCTGAGGTTCTTTGATTTTATTTAAAAAAAAAAAAAAAAAGCGACCATTTAACTGTAAATTCAGGAGTCTGTGGAGTATCACAAGAAACATCCTTTGTGAAATATGCCAAGTTCTGCATGCTTGCTTTTGAGATTCTGATTTTATTATTATACTGCTGAATAAAATGATGAATACTATATAGACATGCCAGGTGCAGAAGTGGAATGCTGCCAGGAGAATGGTTTTCTCTTGTGCTTTGTCGCTGTGGCCTGGTGTATGTATTTAAAAACCATTTGGCTGCAGCATGTTGGACGTGTCTTCAAGTGAGGAAACTTCTTTCCTACTCTTGTCAATGGCGTTAGATGATAGAGAGAAGCTGAGATTGTAGCTCTTTAGGTTGTGTTTAAATAAGGAGGGAAAAATCACTGTCTATTGCCAAAGCTGGGAACATCCACAGAAACACCTCTGGTTTAGTGTTTTGTTAAACCCAGGCACTGACTGTGTTTCTAGGGACTTCCAGCTCGTGCTGAGGTTCTTCGGGATGAGTCAGTGGAGTCATTTTTGAATCACTTTTTCTGGGAAACCTTTAGAGGGCGGCATCGTCCCCTCCTCTTGGGGGTGCCATGTGGGTATCATTCCCTGGGGTTGCTGCTAAACAATATCTAGCAAAGAACAGGATCATTAACAGCCTGAAACCGAAGCACGAAGCTGAAAGTGAGAGTAAAGAGTGAATCAGATTGATTTTTTGAAAAGTGTGGATGCAGGTGTGACTGCAGGATTCCTCTGAATACTGAGGGCGGTACGTGTGAGCTTGGTGTGTACGTGAACCGGGAGTGCTGCTGTTCAGTGAAACCAGACCGTTAGTAGCCACTGATGGTTTGTGGCTTTTTTTGGGTTTTTCGAACTTGTCTTCACCATTCCTTATGATCAGGGCATGTGCCAGTATTTGGAGAAAGTACACTGTGATATAAAGCTTCTTGGGTTGGCATTGTTTAGTGTTCTGTTGTTGCAAGCTGTCTGCCTACGGTCTCTTTCTCCTAGCTTCTGAAATGCTGATAACAAAATCATCTTCCTGTGACAACGGACCATAAAAGCTCTGTACTGAGGAGGCTCGTTGAAAGTTCTCTGAGCCTGAACAGGAAAAAGTCACTCACTTTACATATACAGGGAACTGTCTCAGGTTTGTCACAGCAAGCGGCTCGGTTTTGTTTTCTAGCAGGCTTTGCATTCCAAAAATCCCAAAGACCCTGTTTGTTTCTCTCAAGAGTGGCAGTGCAGCACCTCGCCACTCTTTGCAGTAGCCCCTCTGTATGTAAGAAATAATTCCCCTACTTTTCTGGCATCGCGGAGGATAGATGCTGTACACGGCAAACTTGTGGTCCATCTGGAAGAAACTAGACACACTCAGCTCATTCCCATTGCAGGTCCGATCAGGAAGCCCAAGTATGTGGAAAGCCCTCGAGTGCCAGGTGAGGCAGCTCTGCCACTGAGGAGAGGATCCGAGCAAGGAGAACCCAGCCAGAGTGGTAAGAGTCCATTCAGCGATGCTTTCTGCGGTGCACCAGCTGTTCCTTTCAGACAGAGGAGTACAAAGGGCCCTGCGTGATAAGGAAAGCTGATTCTTTGTCATTAAGATGTAATGTGCCCTGTGGTAAGCAGGAGATGCTGTGTGTAACTGTCCCGGTGCTGGGAGCTGTGCGTGGGCTGCAGGCAAAGCAACGTCCAAGCGTCGTCGATTGGTGCGCAGGCCAGAGGCTACTGGCACCTTTCTGAACTTGTTTGGAGTGTGAACTGATTCCAGGTGTGCAGCTCTGCACTGGGTACAGGGCTTCGTTATATATGTGTTGTAAAAACTTGCTCCCGAAGACCAGCAGGGTGCTGTGGTGGCCAGGCTGGGAAAAGCGATCTCCTCGGAGTTAATTGGTGTTCTGGGGAAGTTTCATGGTCTTTAAATTTGGCTAGTGCATAACAGAGTGTGGCTTGGGCAGCCAGTGTCACGGTCAGAGCAGAATGACCCGTAGGTTGGTATATAGCCGTATGCACTGTGCTGTGGATTTCATATGCTTTGTATTTTCAGATAAATTTTTCAGTTTAACTGACCTCATTAGAGTCATTGCAGATAACTGATGAGATTCTAGCTGAACAATTCTTGTTTTCTTTTTGCTTTAATTGTAAAGGAAACCACAGTTTGAAAAGACAATGTCTTCCTTTTTAAAAAGCCCCTTATTTTTGATACTTACTAGTTGAAAATAGACCTCATCATAATTATTTTCACTGTCTTCTTCTGTATGCCCTGTAGTTACCCTGGTCCCTCTTGTGCCTCCATCTTCACAGCCGTCTTAGTGCTAACATTAAAGTTTTATGTCCAGCTGGGAGAACGCATAGTCCTCCGCTCCCTAGGCTGAAGGTGACCATCTTGTGATGATCCTCCTCTTCAGAGTCGTGCTCCCAGACAGTGAGGCTGCTGAAGGTCAAAATGAAACTCTAGTGTTCAAGGATCCAAGAGTGGTTGCTAGGTTGAGCGTCTTAGACCCCTGGCTTTCATCTATGTTGCTGAACTGAGTTTGGTGATGTCCTTAACATTTACTCCAGACTTGTCAAAGATTAAAATTTTAATGTAATAATAATAGGATTTTGTACCTTTGGTAAAAGAATGAAGATGTTGATTTCATGAACTCTGTAATTTCTAGGACTATAATTTTAAAGTTTAAATTGTAATCTGCAAAACTACAATTTTAGAGAGAAAACACATTTTCAGTCAAATATTTTAATATCTGTCAATTTGCAAAATACTCTGAGATACAAAAGCTTTTACCATATGCTTTAAAAAAAAAAAAAAAGACACCATTTCATAGACTTTGTCCTTTGGGGATTAAGTGAGAATCAGATAATTTGGTTTTCCAGACTAAAATCTTAAACTGTTCAGAAAATTAAGAAATATGTGCATTCCAGTAGGCATTGAGCTGGAGGGAAATAAAGAAGGATGATTGACGAGCGAACTACTCATATTTGCAAGCCTTGGGGTTTATGTCACTCACTCATAAAACAGGGTCAGTGCTTACCAGTCAAGCTGTTCAGTTAAAATCATTGTTTTCTATGCTTTTCTTACAATCTGCAGCTTAGGGAAAAATATGCTATTAATTGCCAGTACCACTGAATGCCAGCTGTGTCTTGTGTGGTGAGGTACCATATGCTCTTCAGGAAGAGTAAATACTGTGTGATGCTCACTTGGCATAATGAAGCCATAAGGAAAGACCAGGGAAGAAGGAGCAGTTCAGCTTTTTTTGTTGTATTAGTTGTAGACTTAACTGTGAGATTACAAAATGTCTGTATTATTAACCTCTACTTTTCATGTTTTTAACATTACAGAAAACTTTATAAAAAAATTAAATATTTGTTTACATGTGATTGTAGTTTTTCTATCTCTTGCAACAGTTTCCAAATACAAGTCTCTAACTTTCAACAACTTTTTTCCCCCACTCCAAAGCAAAGCCTGATAAAGACTCGAGCTGTTCTCCTGCAGCACAGGAATTGATGACAAGATTGGGCTTTTTACTTGGAGAAGGGATCCCAACTTCTGCTCATATAGAAGAGAGAAATGAAGTCATGGTAGGATAATGGGAAATAACATATTTAATGTTCATCCTGTTTCTGAAAGGGCTAATGTTACTTCCTCTGCTTGCTAGTTGTACTTACTTGATCCTTACCAAAATACAATCCATTTTAATAGACTTAGGGTAATGAGTAAAAAAGTAAAGACTGGGAGTGGACAGGAGGGGTATCCAGTAAAGTGTTTAGTAGAGAAGAAATCTGCCTCACTGCAACTCTTCCACTGAACTGTGAAATTCCCTTTTTTTCTTCAGAAGTTGCCTTTTAAGAGTAATCTGAAAACATGGCGTTAAGGTTCCCAGTCAAGATAAAACTTCCACTTCTTGAAATTTCTGCTTGAAAAGCAGGCCCTTTGCTTCGTTCTTACTCTACCTTGGTGCTTCTGATGTTCAGCGCCGCGGCGCGCTGCCTGCCGAGCAGTAACTGTTTGTCCGTCTTCAAGTTGCAGTGCGCGGTGGCCAGCCAGGGAGTGAGTCCCTGCTCCACCCTCACGAGCAGCACCACCTCGCCCAGCACGGACAGTCCCTGCTCGACGCTCAACAGCTGTGTGGGCAAAGCAGCCACCAACAAAGGGAGTCCCTGCGGAACCATCAGCAGCCCCAGCTCCACCCTGGAGAGCAAGGACAGTGGAATTATAGGTAAGCACCTGAATTAGTAGTGCAATCAATAGGAATTCATCTTCTCCTAATTGTACGAAACTGAATAGCTGCTTCGTGTCGCTGTGTTTGATTTTATGCTGTCCATGGGTCCTGTTTCAAATCCTCTGTCCTTGCAAGATTGAAATCATCCTCATGATTTCTTCATGTTTTCCTTTAAAATCATTAGTTCATTTCCTCTGTTTCGCTCTATTTCTTATTTTCTTCTACCATTTTCCTTTTCTGTTACACATGTCTCTACAATGTATTTCATAATGCTGAAGCATGGCATAGGGTGAAGCTGGTTTAATTGCAGATGCTGATATGAACCTACTGCCCATGCTTTGCCAGCCTGAAATATTCTGTGAGTATATTCACGTTCTAAGTGAGGTCAGAACTAGCCTCGTGTTTGTTTAAAATAGTGTATTATCAGGACAGGTACATCATCCATTGTATAAACTTGTAAGTACTCATATTTTCAAGAAAAGATTTTTTTTTAATTCAGTAGTAAAAGTTGCTTATTGAGCTAATGAAAAGGAAGGAGCTTCAAAATAGGAGAAACGTGAAAATAAGTCCTTTATTATCCGTGGAAAAGAGAGGACAGTGGAGTTCTGAAGCATGTGAGAGAGCAACGGTGGGAAAAAACCTAGAGAGGATAGGAAGGTGGGAAGAACTCCTGTACATCTCCTTCAGTCCAGTATATGTGGTTCATGATCATGGGACAGTATGGAAATCATCTGCTGCAGCTCTGTGGAGCTGTCACTCGCATCTCAAATTCCAGGAGAATCTGAACACCCCTTGTCCCTTGGCAGCCCATGGCAGCACCCCTTACATCGTCGATAAAGGCATGAGACCAAGAAGGGTGATAAGAGACACCTCTGATAAATGACCCGTGTTTTTATTTTTAAATCCAAATATGTCTGTGCATTCAAATTCGTTATTAGTTGTAAATGTGTGTTTTAAATTATGTTTACCAAGTCGATATTTTCTAACACGTTTGTTTGACAGAGTTCTTCCAATCGTGAAAATAACCTCTTTCATGCTGCTTTTGTGGGCTTCCATTGTATTTTTACTCCCACTGTGTTTTCCAGGCCAGCAGGCTCTGATGGGAAATCTCTCTGTTTTCCCTCTCCCTCTTTTTTACTTATGGTTCAGGTTCCTTCTAGTTTTCTAATGTTTTACTGATGTAGTTGAATTCTTTGCTTCTATTGAGTTTGATGTAATAGTAGTGGAGGCAGGTTTTAATCTTCAGCAGTGAGCTAAGTAGGAGAAAAGACTGGGCTACTGGCCAAAATGTCAACTTTTCTGGATACTTGCCACTGTTTCAGTATGGAAATTTGAGTGCAAGGTTTCCCAACACTGCATTTCACTCCAGGAGGAATCATTGTTTTAAATATTTCATACTTCAGGAGGAGCCACTTTTTTTCTTGACACAACAACCATAAAAAGGAAATAAATTTGTCATACAGAAACACAGAATTGGTTTGTGTTTTTTTTCCTCTTTTTCAGCAACTATAACAAGTTCATCAGAAAATGATGACCGTAGTGGATCCAGTTTGGAATGGAGCAAGGATGGGAGTCTTCGAGCTGGAAAACATCACGGGATTAGTCATGACCGAAGAACAGATAATTGTTCACCAGTTGCAGAAGAGGAAGCTGTTGGATCTGCTGAGAGTTTGCCAAAAGAAGCACCAACAGGAGAGGGTCCCGTTCCTTATGCTCAAAATTCCAGCTCTTTAATAATGCCTCGTCCAAACTCCGTCGCAGGTAAAGCCCCGAGGTAGAAAAGAGGATGTTCTTAATGATAGGACATTTCTGTTGAATCTTTCTGTTGAAGTTGTGTTGCTAGTATGAAGTATTTTCAGAGGACAAGCCCACAAAAAGTGTAGCTTCTAAACTGAATAGATGAGCATCACCAGAGTTGTTGTGCTCCTGCTTTTTGCTCTGTTCTGTCATATTAGGATCCTGAACTCTACCATCTCCCAGTCGCTGCACCCAAGACTGCTCTCAGCTTTCACATCTCTGACAAGTTCTTTGTTTTTTGTATTGGGTCTTTCTCAGAGCATCTTTCCTTTTTGGCTTCTCAGTCGCCTGTGGCAAAGTTGTTGTCAGTGCACTCCAGAAATGCAAATTGTGTATACCCTGCTGTGCTGGTCCGACAAATGGAAGAGTTTTAGATTCAATATCATTTTTAAAGCTGTTTTTTATAATGTGAATATTCATTTGGTTTATTTCTGGTTAAAAACTATGTATCCTTGATATTACTTGGTGGATATGTTCTCTGGATTTTCAGTTCTTCTTGGGTATAGCTATCATCTTGGTTTAAAAGCTGACAAAAATAAGAACTGTTATCCAAAGTTCTGTAGCATTCGATACAACCAGAATATAAATATTTCCTCATAGATAGTGTGTTAGCAGCTAATACCTGAACCTGCTTCTAACACTTGTGACCTCACTGAGACAGTTGTTCTCAAAGTAAAAAAGGGAACTGTATTAGCTGGAGAACTGTTTACCACGTGAGGAAGTTGAGGCAGACGTGGGGGCCGTCTTAAAGGGGAAAAATCCAACTAAGTCTTTAGTGAACTTGATTGAAAAGCATTTTTTAAGTGTTACAACATGAATGACCTCACTGCCGTTGTCTAGAAAAGCTGATCTGTAGGTACTACCTTGAGGAAAGAACTGTAGTGGGTAATAATGTTCTTTGTGACTTACGCTGAGAGAAAAATTAGCTTTAATCCTTTAATACTCTAGCAACAAGTTCAACCAAACTGGAAGATCTGAGTTATTTGGATGGACAGAGAAATGCTCCTTTACGCACTTCAGTTCGCTTACCTTGGCACAGCACTGCTGGCGGAAGAGCGCAGCAGGAGAGCAAAGGTACATACGTACATACGTCTGTCTTGGCACAGTCAGGCAGTTTGGCAGCAGCTCTGTAATGTGGATGTTCTGTGAGTCTGTGAACACCTCTGTCCCACAAAGCGTTACTTTAGAGAGAGCCTGACAGGTCACTCAACGTATCTGAAAATAAGACATTTGCTTACCCTTTTCCCGGCATAATGCTGTCTTTTAGAAATTGGATGCATGACTTCTAATAGGACAGGAGTATGTGTCCTTTACCTCTGTGCGCCGGGGTGGCCCAGTGGAGATTGTATGAGTCTCTGAACCGGTGTTGAGCCATGCCCGTGTTAGCCAGCGCGCTGAGCGTTTTCTTGACTGATGGATTTCATCGTGTGACATTCAGATGAGAGTGTGCTGCAAGTTAAGAAATACCATGCTGAATTTAAAGTCTTCAAGAGACTGTCGTTAGAATTTTGTTTTAGGAAGAAAACTGATCTAATACCATTAGACTTATTTATGACTAATAAATACTTCGCTAACTCTGGACTTTGAGACTGAAGACATTAGGTTTATGTTAAATGCACATGATGTATGCGATTTGTTTGTTCGTTTGTTTTCGCCTATTAATTTAGTTATCTGCAAGCTCTGTTAATTTACCAGTGTCGCTAATGGGTGATTTAGACCTCTTAAAGAGCTGCTCTCTAAGATACCAGCAAAAATGGTTTTATTGAAATATGGTGTTGTAAAAGTGCAACTTAACAAAGTTTGATGGCAGGGTTCACTCTGTTGCTGGTCACTGGGTCACTCTGCCCCATGGTGGGTTTCCAGAGAGCAGGCTGGAACTAGAGAAGTTCTTGTCCTGCTCACAGCTCAGGCCTTTACCTCCTTTGGAACCTGAATTAGACTACCACTAGTTCTGTCAAGGAGTCAAGTGCATCCATCACAACCCGTAACAACTAAAAGCAGAAACATATAAGCAAATTCCTGGTAAAACTGGTCTGGAGATCGTATATGGATTCTATGCCATTCTTCATTTATGTTTTCTCTTAGACTAATGCCAAAACAACTTTTCTGTAACATAAGATTTGGTTAATGAATCGGCAGAGCATTATATCAGTGAATATTATTTTAATGTGTTTTATGCAACCAAACCCAAATTCTTCTCTGTAAGTCTTGTGAGGTGTTTGCCAAGTGTATAGTTTGAAGTAATCAAACGTGACTGCACTTTCAGCTCTGCCGGGTACTTTCTGTTCTTTTGTGGCTTCAAAAGTACGGAAAAACAGGGTAGTAATATATATGTATATAGAAATTTTTTCACTACTTTAAAAATAAGGGAGTTTTTAAAAGAGAAAAAAATCTTTATTCTCTGCACCTTCTTCTGTTTTTCTGTAAATGTCTTCACAGATCTGAGGACCTGACACTGAGACGCTCAGCAGCGTAGTTCACTCTAAACTGAAAAACATTTGATGTTTCCCCATTTTAAAAATTATTAATGTATTTTTAAGAAAACTTTTGGATTCTACAACTTACTAACTTAGGTTCATTTGTAAAAAAAAAATCCTCAAGTTATACTTGTAGCTTCTCTTCCCTAGGATTTAAATCACATAGGAATTACAAGGGTGACTTGAACTGAGCAAATCAGTCCGTGTTGTTTTCATGAAGAAAGCTTTAAGAGGTCTGATTGTGAATGCTATTAACAAGGTCACTGAACTAAATGATCTTCTCAAACAGCGCTGGTTTATTGCATGTCAAGTTTCTTCTAATAAACGTTTCTCCCTGCCACCTCTTCTCAGCTCGTTTCATCCCCTATAAGCCTCAAGACATTTTGCTGAAGCCGCTGCTGTTTGAGGTGCCAAGCATAACAACAGACTCGGTGTTTGTCGGGAGAGAATGGCTGTTTCAGGCGATTGAAGAAAAACTGAAGAATACTGATCCGGCGGAGAACAGGGGCGCAGTCATTACTGGAAATGTGGGATTTGGCAAGACTGCTATTATCTCACGGCTGGTGGCCCTGAGCTGCCATGGAAGTCGCATGAGGCAGATAGCTTCAAATAGCCCGCATTCATCCCCCAAAAGTACGTTCCTTTTCTGAACGATTGGGTTATTGAACTGGTAACAAGAGTTGAGTGCTGTTTGCTTTTCTGGCTCAAGGTAGTCGGGCCTCCTCAACTCCTCAGCAAATACTCGATTCCTCCAGTGAGGAAGGGAAGCCGTTAAAATCGTACGCTTTGGCAAACACCTGCCACACAATAGAGCATGGGCTCGGCCCGTCAGAGACAGTGAAATGGAGACAGGAGGTCCAACCTCCTCCTTCTGCCGGGCAGCATGTGCCCTGACTTCCGGTGGTGGTGTGACAGCATCTTGTTCTCCCATTCCTTGGGAGAGAGAACAGTGACGTGTCTCTGCCCCGCCACGTACCATGCGTTTTTCAGTGCCGTGCGTTTTTCGGTGCCACGTGCTCTCCGTAGAATTTCGGCTATGGAGAAACCTGTCCTACTGGGATCCGTAGGGCTCTGTCACCTGACCACTCCATATTAACTGGAAGGATGGTGTGACTGTCGTTACTGCTACTTCCCCTACTGACACTTCAACTTATAATAATAGTATTAATGATAAATTGTTTGTATTTCCCAAGAGTTCAGTGATATAGTAACTATTAGTTTAAATGAACCATTGCATACATAATTTTTTTAAGGAAAAGAAAGCAGAATGTTTAATAAGCAAAAAGTTTAGTAAAAGTCAGTTGAATTGTTTTAAAATTGTAAAGTTACTAATACGTGCCTGTATTTATCAGACTCATTGCAGGCTTTTTTTATTGCTGTTGTTCAGCTTTAACTTTTACTCTAACAGTAAAGATGTTCGGTGATGTTTTCCTATAAAACATGCTGCTATCTGCAAATTCAGTCTCCTTTGTATTTGTTGCCTTCGAACATAGGTGGTGACTCCTGTCAGGAGATTCCCTTGAGTCAGATACCACTGTCCACTGCTCCAACAAGTGGTACCAATACCATGAAGACTGTGAATTGTCCTGGTACTCCAGAATACCAGAATCAGACAGGTGATCCGGTGAGACGCCTTGCTGCCAAGGTGAGTTTCCACTTACTAATGGATTTTTGGAATGTTAGAAAACCTCTAGCCTGTGGAGAGAGAATCTGCTTTGCAGAGCCTCCTGGATACATACTTCCTTATCTGTTTGCCCACTGTATTCAAATGCTATGAACTCAAATTACTGTGTTTTCATGTCAGAATCTGACACTTTGCTTTCTTTTCCTCTTGGCATGCCCTATGAGGTCAGAATCCGTTTCATGGTCTTCCTTTCTGTATCTCACTGCAAAATATTTTGTATTTTAAAGAAGAATTTAGTAACGCTTTGTCATAGTTGGACTAACTCATCAGCAATGTAAATATTGAAGGAGTAACACTTTTGTTGTTTCGTTTTTATTTAAATTCTCCAGGTCGTTGCTTATCACTACTGTCAAGCTGACAACACGTACACGTGTCTCGTCCCGGAATTTGTGCACAGTGTTGCAGCTTTACTGTGTCGCTCAAGTCAATTAACAGCATACAGAGATCTTCTAATAAGAGAGCCTCACCTACAAAGCATGCTTAGCCTGAGATCTTGTGTCCAGGATCCAGCAGCAGCTTTCAAAAGGGGAGTGTTGGAACCACTTGCAAATCTCAGGAGAGGTAGGTTGAGCAGGACGTGTCTTGGAAACTGAATCTAAATGGCATAAAAAGTGATAAAAAGTCAAAGAATATGTATTTTAGTGCTCTAAGAGAAACAAAGCAGAAAATTCCTGGAGAAAGGGATTCCTTAATTGTGGTATTTGTTTGTAACAATAGTAGGTGGCTTTTGAACAGTTGTTTCACATTTTAAAAGAAAATTCTGTGCAACTTGCTAAAGATCATGGAAACTTTACTTTTATTTTTTTGCCAGAAAACTCAAGGATAATTTTGTAGCTTGAAATTAAGGCTGGCACATTTGCATTAAAGGATTTTGTTTTCAGATGCATTTGTTCTGTCACACTTTTTTGGTTTGTAATTTTTATGCCTAAACACCTGCAAAACGAATGTGTTTTTTACTTGCTTTTAAAATGGGTATGGCAGTTTCCCAAGAAAGTATGTAACAGCATGATTTTCGTATTTCAAGAAAGGCTAGTGAGCTCCTCCTTGAGGTCAGCTGACTTCCCAATGTATTCCAGCTTCAGCAGGTGTGGGATATATGGCAAGAGAGGGGAGCAGATTTGCCCGTGTGTCATTCCTATGAAAACTGGTTTGCAGCTCTTCAATTTTGTTGACAGTCACCAAAATCCCTGTAAAATCTATTGGCAAATCTTACGTTTACCCCTGGGATTTTTATCCTTAACAAGTGCTCAAAATGAATACTGCTATTCTCAAACTGTTCCGAAATAACCTTTTCTCCTCAGAACTGAAAGTGTAAACCAAAGCCTTTTATGTTTTTTTGCAAATTGTTGTGCAATAAATCCATAATAATAGTGCCGTGAAAAACCACTGCTGTAGGTGGTCGATTCCGCTTTTTGTCATCTTACAGCAGTGTTGTTTTATATCTCCTAATGTTTTTAATCTCCTAAATAATGCTTAAATGCTATAAGATATATTGCTGGGCATAACGATACATTTTTGTTTCTTGATGTTCAAAACATGGGGATAAAAATACTTCATTTAATAGGAGAATTTGTATTCATCCTTCCCTTTTTTATTTTCATATTTCAGAGCAGAAGATTCCTGAGGAAGACTACATAATTTTGGTAGATGGTTTAAACGATGCTGAATTTCATAAACCTGATTATGGTGACACACTTTCTTCATTTATGACAAAAATAATCTGTAAGTTTCCTCCATGGCTGAAGCTCATTGTGACTGTGAGAACTAACTTGCAGGTAAAATTGCCTTTTAATTTCTTTCTCATCCTCAAAGACTAAGAGGTCTTTTATATTGCTGCAGCTGCATTCTTATGAAAAATGCTAGGTTTAGAGGAATTCAGAATAAAGTTGCTTGGTTTTTTTTTTCTTTCTCCTTTTGTTGTTGCATGTTTATTTACTGTGCACAAGTATGATACTGGAGGTGTTTTTGTTTTGAATCGCTTTCTGGACATGCTGGTAGAAATGATAATACAAGAAGTGGTGAAATCACCAGTGAGTTTCCTTGGCCTTCAAGAATGAAATAAGTAAATGAATGATTTAAAACTTAAGAAATACAGCAAAGATGGACTGTTGAATTTGCAGTGCTGGAATACCCTAATGCCTGTTGATGTTTTGTTTTGTTTCTTTCTTTCTGTTTTTTTTTTTTCTTCTCCTTCCCTTCATAGGAAATAGTAAGTTCATTGCCCTTTATTGCAATATCATTGGACAATTTTCCAGACCACAAAGAAATTCATGAAGACCTGAATGCATATATTCAGTACAGAATCAATAACAGCCAGGAAATTATAAACAACATATCTTTAAATGGAAAAGCTGATGCAGCTATTATTGGGAAAGTGAGTAACCACCTGACAATGAGAAGCCTGGGATCTTACCTCTATTTGAAACTCACTCTGGATCTTTTCCAAAAAGGTCACTTAGTAATCAAAAGTGCAAGCTACAAGGTTGTGCCAGTGTCTCTGTCAGAACTGTACTTGCTTCAGTGCAACATGAAGTTCATGACAAACTCTGCTTTTGAGCGAGCCCTGCCAATATTGAATGTGGCTCTGGCCTCCCTGCATCCCATGACGGACGACCAGATTTTCCAAGCTATTAATGCAGGCCAAATAAATGGTGAACAGCAATGGGAAGACTTCAGCCAAAGGATGGAAGCCCTTTCATGTTTTCTGATAAAAAGACGTGACAAGACACGTATGTTCTGCCATCCTTCCTTCAGGGAATGGCTTGTTTGGAGAGCAGATGGTGAAAATACTGACTTCTTGTGTGAGCCAAGGTAAAGGAAACCTGCAGGAAATCATGTTCACGTAACTGCAGTTAATGTTTTATGTAAGTGGTTGCAATAATTGGTGAGACGAAAGGACAACGTTAAAACACAAACACGCCTAATTTTTTCCAAAATGAAAACTGTTATATGTTTATAGGTAGACTTGACCAGAAGTACAAAATTTCTGACAGTTAGATGGAGCGAGACAAGAAGGGAGCAGAATGCAAATGTGTGTCCAAAGGTGCGCTGGCCTGACACTGGCCTCTTGGGAGGTGACAGTACAGAAATACTAGGAGTGTGCTTCACCTTTGCAATTTGCCTTTTTTCTCTTTGCATGATTTCCTTATGGCAGGAGCTTTGTTCAGCTGTAGTGGTGTGTTTCAGACAAAGGAAGCCGAGCTGTTCGGACAGGCGCACAGATGTGTTTCAGTATTTACCGCAAGTATAGCTGCAAAAGCAGTTCTCCCTTAATCCTTTTTACTAGGCATGGACATGCTCTGCTGGCTTTCATGTTTTCTCGACAAGAGGGGAAGTTAAACCGCCAACAGACTATGGAACTAGGTCATCATATACTTAAAGCTCACATTTTTAAGGTAAAACTTACAACTTTTAATAAATGTCATGATCTGTTGCTGTGACTGCGTTTTAGGGCTTTTCCTCTGTGTTGCTTTGATAATTTGTTAGAAGCTTATGCAAATTCTTGGTAGCGCTAACAAACAAAATTGTTACTTCTCTTTATACTGGTGAGACGTAGGTATAAGTAGCATTTCTAATCCTATAGAGAGATTTCCTGTTATATCATTTCTGTTAGGGACTGAGTAAAAGGACTGGAATTTCTTCCAGTCATCTTCAAGCCCTGTGGATTGGTTATAGTACTGATGGACTGTCTGCAGCCCTTGCATCTCTAAGAAACATCTATACACCCAATGTAAAGGTAAGAAAACAAGCGTCCGTGTACAGTCAGCTCTTCATCTGCTGCTGTTGCTGTAGCTGCCGCTGAACGTTGGCATTTATGTAGCTCGTTAGAAGGAAAAAATCCACCGCTGTGCATCTGCAACTGAGCTCCTGTAGAACAAGTCTTCATGCACCCTTTTTTAAGCTGTTGTTAAATTCTAATTCAATTTTCCCTGATAGTTTTGATGAAAAGAAGGATTTCACTCTGGTTCTGATGTAGGGAGATCCAAGTGGACAAGCTGCGGTTTTAGCCGGCCGCTGAGCCCTGTGATTGGGAAGGTGCGTGCACATGCGCGCACACACACACACACTCGTGCTCTTGGAAATTCTGAGACTGCTTTTTAAGCTATCTGGGTCTGTATCCGTGCAGTCAATTACATACATCTGCAGAGTAGTAGCAAGTCACACAGCTGAAACTGTGGCAAGAGAGCGGTGAGTTTCAGAGGAGAGCTGATTGTTCTGTTAGGAGTGCTTAGCTCAGTAATATAATATAATCCGTTTGCTAACCGGTGATTTTAAGCTTCCATATTGCTATATATGAGATGAAATCAGCGCCCACCAATAAAATCCACATCAGATTTAGGGAGTAACACATAAGCACCTGAATCAAGATGTCAGTCTCTTAACAAATTCAGACCAATCTGAGGAAAACTTTCTTTTATCTAAATTAAATTTTAGGTGAGTCGGCTGCTGATCTTGGCAGGAGCAAATGTGAATTACAGGACTGAAGTACTAAATAACGCTCCAGTGCTCTGTGTTCAGTCACACCTTGGGCATGAAGAAGTGGTTACTCTTTTACTGGAATTTGGAGCTGCTATTGATGGAACTTCAGAAAATGGGATGACAGCACTTAGTTACGCAGCCGCTGCAGGTCACATGAACATAGTGTCACTGCTGGTCAAAAAAGGTGCAAAGGTAAGCTGATGCACAGGAGTGCAATATTTGCAGCCAAAAAAATCATACAGAGGCCTAGGAGAACTGTTGTTGATTACATCAGTTTATAATTAACACGCACAGAGTTGGGGCAGGGTGGCGGGGGAGCCCAGAACATATTCACAGACTTCCTTGAAGCATTTTCCATGTGATCACAACCCTCTGGCCCATCCCTTCAGCCAGTTTTGGGTCCACATTTCTGTGCACTGATAAAACCTGTACTTCATCAGCTGTCTGTGACTGTGTTATGGGAAACAGTGTCAGAAGCCTTACTGAAGTTGAGGTAGACAAACATCCACAGCTCCCCCCTGATCCGCCAAGCCAGTCAGCTCATGTAGAAGGCTGCCAGGTTGGTTAAGCATGATTTCCCCTTAGCAAACCCATGCTGACTACTGCTGATCACCTTCTTCATGTGTTTGGAAATTATTTCCAGAGTTAGTTTCTTTTCATCACATTCCCAGCAACTAAGGTGAGGCTCTTTGGCCTGGAATTCCCCAGATCTTCCTTCTTGTGCTTCTTGAAGATGGGATGACATTTGCTTTCTCACAGTGCTTAGGAGCTTCTGCTCTCCACAACCTTTCACTAGACACTTTTTGAACATTTTTTTGTTTTCCAATGTAGACGGACTATGTAGACAAGAAAGGCCAGTGTGCTTTGGTCCATAGTGCCTTGAGAGGACATTGTGATATCCTTGATTACCTACTCAATGTTGTTTGGAAAACTCCTTCCCAAGAACAAAATTCGCTAAGAAAAAGCCAGGCACTGCAGCAAGCCCTAACAGCAGCTTCCAGTATGGGACACTGTCAGGTAGGTGGATAGTTCATATATTTCCAAATCTGTTTGACTTTATGAGGATTGTACAACAGTGCTTACAGGTATTTTTCGAAGAGGTTTGAAAAGCAGAACTATGGAAACTTCTGCTATTTAAAGGAGTATGCATTCTTAGTAGCTGTTTTAAATGCCCTAGTTAATTAGCCAATAATATTGTTTGTTTCAGGGTTTGTTTATGTGTAATTTTCTGTCTACTTTTTCCTCTCTATTCTTGGAAGTTGTCCTAAATCTCTAGTGGTAAGAACAACATGCTGTGTCAGTGATCGCTCTCATATGTTTCTACTTTAGGTTGATTGTTTTTTTTTTTTATCATATGTCTATGTTTAGTCCATATCTGGGGCTAAACTCTAGCAGTTGCTCTATCACCCTATGAGCCCTCCCCAGCTGAGAAGGCAGATTAGGAAAAGGAGAGGTGGCTCTTGGATTGAAATGAGAACAGATTTAATGAAGCAACCAGACTCATACCAGTGCCAGTATAAAGGAACCAAAGGGATGCTCAACCCAGCAAATGTTTGATGGTCACAATAAAGGGATGGTCACTCCTCCTCAGGAGCAGGGAGAAGAACAAGGTCAGGAGAAGTCCAGGCAGGAGGCCTCCCATCCTCAGCAAAATTCCACCTTTATGTTGAGTGCGAAGTTTCTGGTCTGGGACACACCTGGAGCCGGCTCGGGGCAGCGGCCAGGGCTCACTCCGAGTGCTCGAGCCCTGCAGACCGTGGCTGGCCGGGGATCCTGTCCCAGGGAAACCAGGACACCACGGCATAGCAGGTTGTGTATTGCACACACGGGCACATGCTTAGCTTTGTAACCTGAGGCACGTGCCAAGTTACAGACTCCAGCCTAATGTCACTTAAGACAGAAAGTTGGGGTCATATGCATGTATGTGATAAAAGAAGTGTTTGTCAGCATTAGTGTTATTCACAGGAAAAGTAAACACGTAAGTTCTTAAAATACTCAGTACTTTGGATATTTAAGTAATACAAGTATGTCTTCTGTTCATTGGGAAAATAAATCTTGCTGTAAAAGTAATTGGCAAGTAAAGATAATTGAATAAAGATCGTGCTAGGCTGATGGAATTTTCTGTCTACGCACTGTAAGTGATGTGCCAGCAGCGGAAGGGTAAAATCTCTGCAGTAAAACCATTTCAGTATTTACTTCTTTAAAATCTACTAGAATTGCTTTAAGATAAATTGTTTACATAACTCACGATCTTTAATGTTTACATTGTCTTAAAAGCTGCTTACATGATTCGATCACAGAAATGTCTACGTGTAATTAATTTATTATATAATATAGAAGCCGTCACCATCTCACAATATAAATTTGAGGATTCTGAACTATGATTAACTTGAAATAATGGATAATTCCTTCACTCTTGTAAAAGTTCTTGTTTGATAGCCACTGAAGTGAAAACAATCAACTCCTGAATATCAGCAAAGCAGATTACCTTAATCATAAATACTTACTCCTGTCCATCTTTCTCTATTTTAAACCATTGAGAAGCTTAATTCTTCTTAGCTAAAAAGAGATCTCTGTGTTTCATGAACCTTAAATAAATTATATTCTAGCGTTTCAAATACTAGGTTTTTCTGTACATAAATATTGTCTTTTTCCTCCACCCTTGATTTAGACAGTATGGAGTTTCGTCACTGAACTGGGATGCTTTATTTGTGGTTTTGGCGTTGTTTGTATTGATTATTCTGGTCACAGAGGAGCTCATTAAATCATATTCACGTAAAACATCCTGAACCAGTCAACAGAAAGGCAATGGCCTTTTTTTAAACTGCTTTCGGTAACATTCAGTCATCTTCAAGTCGTACTAAAAGTCGTGCTGAACTTGCTTTGATGGATGATGAATGATATTAATTTTCTTTGATTCATATTCGTTAAGAGAAAAACACTCTCACTTGTTTTAAATCTTTATCTCGCAAGTGACAGCCACTGGTTTTTGTGACTCACTACAGCTCTGCCAACTGGTTTTGACAGGTGGTTTGTTACATCTTGACAATTGAAAAGGACCACGAAATAGACATTAATGAGACCGATGCCTTGTGGGGAGAAACAGGTATTACCTTTCTCATATTTCCTTAATTACAGCTTCTCATTTAATAAGAGGTTTTAATTTTGATTTTTTCAAATTTAATTTCCCATGATAAAAGTCAGGGGAAAATACCTGTTTTAATGATAATAAATGAATGTGTGGAATATGAATAATGAATAAATGAATAATGCTGAATGTGTGGCAGTGCCCTGCTTTCTCATAAGCCGTATGTTGTGAACACAGCTGCACAGTAATTTGTATCTTACGAATATTTAAAATAAAGGTATCGATGGCTTTGTTACTGTGGTCCCTAGACCCACTAGGTGCTGTATTGTGCCGGGCGGCTCTGCCGGCGGCGTATGCAGGTCTGTATGTGGTTGCGGTGCTCTGGGTTTTCAGCCAGGGCTGAAAAGCTGTCTTCTGGTAGCAGTGTCTGTTTGAAACTCGGAAGGCTGCTGCGTTTTTAGCTGGAGGTCGAGAGCATTCACTCTGGTCAACGCACACTGTGCAGTTCAAAGATTTTTCTGGCAGACCGGAGCGTTGATGTCTCCTGTGTTCTGGAAATTGTACGGTAATCCCTTGACATGCAGAGCAAGGGTTAACACGCAGGAACTGCTGATGGATAACCTACTGTGGTTTCCACCATGAAAAACAGGGAAAACAATTTTAACTAGTCCAAGATACAGACTTTCTGCGGAGATCTAAATATCTGCCATTTGGTAATACATCACTGCTAGGGATCAAGCAAACAGTGCTTCCTGGAGCTTGAGTTCCAGTCCCTGTGTTGAATCGCAGAGCTGTTATCATCTGCATCTTTGGGAAGGGCCTGATGGAAAGAGACGAAGCTTTCTTGTCATGAAAAAAATGATTAATGAAAGAGGAACTAGAACTGCCTCAGGCTGGCGGGTTTTTCCAGAATTTTCATAAAGATTCCTTTTAACCTACAAGCAAAGCACATGATACAGTTGTTATCTTTGAGAATCATCTTTTTATTTACCAGAGAATGTGTGTGGCTTATTGGCTTACCCTGATACTGTCTAATTCATTTGAGTCCGTAAATCGTTATGAAAATCTTACGGAGCAGCTGAGCTGAAAAAAAAAATGGGGCTTCAGTAACACTCCCATAATGTGCCTGTGTCAGAAGATGTGGTAAAACAGCTCAGAGGTGATGCTGATGAACACGCTTCCTTTAGCCCTGACAGCCGCTGCCGGAAGAGGAAAGCTGGAAGTCTGTGAGTTGCTTCTTGACCACGGAGCAGCGGTGACGAGAGCTAATCGGAGAGGGATCCCCCCGCTCTTCTGCGCCGTGCGGCAGGGGCACTGGCAGGTCTGGCACTTCTTCGCCAATTAAATGGGTTCTTTTGGGGAGTCGACCTCGATTCCTCCCCTCTCTAGGCCTGTAATAAATTACTGCAAATTTTCTAATACGCATTTGCATCGACTTCAAAGGGGCACGTTCAGAACCTTGCTTTTAAAGTGACTTAAAATCCTACAAAGGATTCGAAAGTACATTGGCTGCTTGGCAACCTTACTTGTAATATAGCTGAAAAACAATACATGGGCGTTAAAATACTTTATTTCCTAGACCAAAAAAAGAAGCTATTTCAGATTTTTTTATACTGCTTCCGTATTAATGGAGAGAGAACCTTAGAGTCAGGAGCCTTCCTTATGCTAGCTGCTCCTGCCAAGGGAAGGCCCCAAACTGGAAACAGTTAAGACTTGAGTTGCCATCTCTGTGATTGCTCTGAATAGCACCTTAATCCTCTTCTTTAAAAGTTGGTGCTGTTAATGGCTAGAATTTAAATCTGCCACTTCATTTTTAAATTGCCCTTTTCTATTTCAGATTGCTAAGCTTCTAGTGGAGCATGGGTCTGATGTGAACGCAAGCGACAAGCAAGGCCGAACACCGCTGATGGTGGCTTCTTGCGAAGGCCATTTGAGCACTGTGGAGTTTTTGATTTCTGAAGGTAGAAGGCAAACAGCGGTTCAAGGCTGCACAGCTGTACCAGGGGCTGCCTCTGTGTGAGATGGGTCATTCTGCTTATTAAACAGGATACCTTCCTAACAAAGTTAATTTTCATTTTACAGGTGCAGCTATTTCAGCTCTGGACAAAGAAGGACTGACAGCTTTGAGCTGGGCCTGTCTAAAAGGCCACAGGGAAGTGGTTCAATATTTAGTTGAGAAAGGTGCGACAACCGATCAGACGGACAAAAATGGACGAACGCCCCTCGACCTGGCAGCTTTTTATGGAGATGCTGATATTGTAAGTAGAACTGACAGTAGAAAAACTACTAAGCATGCGTTGTATTTTCATAATACAAAACAAAGCTCAAAAAAAAATACTGCCAACCAGAATAGAAAGGAAGCTTGAGGCAGCGGCCAGGATGCTCACACTGCAGCATCTTGGCTGCAGTGCAACTGTTTACTCAGAAAAGCATTTTCTGGGTGAGGTTTTAGTACCGGGGTAGTTGTGATTGATAGAAGTCCAGCATTACGCTGTTGTGTTTTACAGTGTACTTTTACACTTCATCGTGAGTGCTTTGAATGTCAGTAAAAGGTAGCACTTAAGATTTCTGCATTGGTTGAACTGGAATTAAAAATAAATAAATAAAATGCTGTGAGACAGGAGAGGAAAACATTTTTTTTCGTCGTCTGAAACCCATCGAGGTAACCTGACAGGATCACAGTTATTTGGAGGACTTAGTGGAGCAGAGACCCCAAGTGTGAGCTGTAGGAAGAAGAACAATACTGCTAGGGTAGACGAAATGCAGAAAGATTTTGCTCCTCCATCATAAAGCAACTTTACTGGTCTTTGGTAGGCACCTTACGTGCTTTGCACAACAGGGAGAGAGCTGTTGGAAATCCTCATGCTCTTCATCCTGCGGTGGTGGCGACACTGAGCACATCTCAGTGTTAGTGTCCAGACTGTATCACTGGAAATACAAGTCCTGAGGCGCGAGTTCAGTTCTTCTCAGTTTGTTCCACAGGTTATTTCAGGAACAGGACAGCTGTTTGAGCAGATCGTACGGCCGAACAGCCTGATCTCTGTGCTAGAACAGCAGATGAAGGTGGCAGAAGTGCGATGTTAGTTAAGAGATGACCCGGCCGGCCAGCAGCTCTGAGCCTGTCAGCGGCAGGGGCTGTTCGTGCCCCTCTCCGCACTAGATCCCTGCCCATCGCCTTTGGGCAAGTGATGGCCACATGAGAGAACTGCTGCTGCCATCAAACCTGCCACCACTGTTCCCCATATAGCGTGACTGGTAACTAGAATGTTTCAGAGTCTCACATGATAGTAGTCTGTCTGGTTTGGTTTTTGTATCGCATCATGTCCTGTACCAGGAGCGAGTGCCTTACGATGGAGATGTGTTTTAGCATCTCAGTGGTTCTGACACAGGTACTCCCAGGAATTTGGGTGGTTTTGTTGTTTAATTCCTTCACTGCAGCTCTTCGGTGCAGTTTGGTGGCATTCCTGTGCTGTGCTGTGCTGTCTTCAGTGGATTCAATTCCAAGGGTTTAAAGCAGCTGTAGCACGCTCCATGCACTCAGTGTGCTTCAGGAAGGTTGGTGGTAGCTCACATACATCACTGTTCTGCCTCTCCTACCGAAAATACTGTGACAAGGCTTGTCTCTTATCTTTTCCCAGGTGCAGTATTTGGTAGAGAAAGGAGCGATGATTGAGCACGTCGACCACAGCGGCATGCGGCCGCTGGACAGGGCCATCGGCTGTCGCAACACGGCAGTGGTGGTCATGCTGCTGAGAAAGGGAGCTAAGCTAGGTGAGTAGAGCTGCCCCTTCCTCGAGAGAAAGAACCGCATATCTGCTCTGCTCCAACTGCTGTCATTTCTGTAAATAAATAAGTCTTGAAATCCATGCTAGAGCTTTGCAGGTTTTATGGTTTGCGGATGCCCGCTCAAGAGAAACCAACCTCTTTCTTTTAAAGGCAGACACTTGAGACTCACTTCAGAAGTGAGGAAATGCAAATAATCTTATTCTGTTCCTTTCTTAGATGTCTGCTGATAGGAGGCCTGGAGGAATTGTTAGTCTTCACGTGGTTACTCTATCATAATATACTTAAACAAGAAAATGATTGCGCTATTAGTGATACACAATTCTGACACTATAAATAATATAGATTAAGAAGCTTTAGGTGTAAATACCATTCGTCTAATAAATCATAGGATTGTACACTTTTACAAAGGATGGGCAAAAAAAAAAGTCTGAATCTTGTATTATCAGTAGGCAAGTAGATGATGCAGACGTCTACATGATAATTATTGAATCTGTAGTAGCTTTAAATCATCATTTATTATTATTTGAGTACTAAATATGATCAACTACTGATCCTTGCTTAGGCATGGAATGTACCCTGACTGTCATACTTCCCTGTCCTGGCTCTAGACCAGGGCAGAAACAAATCGAACCGTTTAATATCTGTCTGCTCTGTTCCTGGGGCAGCAGGGGGCAGGTAAGGATGTATATATATTTGAGTATATGTCCACACAGTAGTAAAAATAACAATAGTTCCATGCAGGTGGAATATCTGCTGAGTTAGAATTAGGCTTTCTGCTATGAATAGTTATCAGAAACACACTTTCTTCCTGTAAGAGATCCTTAAAATTTAACTTGCAGGAAACGCAGCATGGGCAATGGCCACCTCAAAACCCGATATCCTCCTCATTCTGTTGCAGAAGCTGATGGAAGAAGGAAATACACTGTACAAAGTAGGTTTTTGTTTTTTTTTTTTCTGATAGCAGACCATTATGAATGGAATTCTGTCTGAAGGTAGATTAAAGTTCTTTACATCTCCTTTCTTGTTCATACAAGATGTGTAAATGCACCTCCTCTCGTGTTGGGAATGAGACCAAGGAATCTTGAGAACCCTGGGAAAGAATCATTGAAAACTCCTGTGTAAAGTAGTTAGATAAAAAAGATGGATAAGTACATTTTCTTTCTGTTGAGCAAGTTGCTCTGTGAACATTTGTAGCAGTCAGTTCGTAAGAGCAAGTCGGATTGTAAGGTGCTCATTTGAAAGTGCCTTGTTGAATGAAGTGACATTTTGGAGTAGCCTTTTCTTCAGGAGAATGGTCTTATGTGAAACGTAGAATGAGGAAAGGGATGGCTCTTTTGGTACCTTCTGTTTGCTAGTGATATTGGGGATTAATAGGTTGCTCAGAAGAGAGACTGGCATTATTGTTGTGGCTGGTGTGTTACATTTGCTTCTCAGCTCTCCAGCTGAGTAAGATAAACCTTAAATATTTCCCTTGCCAGTTTCAATAGTAAATTTTGACCCTTTGAGTGTTAAGATGAATTAAGTAGTAAAAACCTACTGATGTTTATGAAGAGAAATTAACTTGGAAAACATCGGTAAAGAGAAGAATTCCTTCATCTGTGAACTAAAAGATTTGTTTTTCTTGGCATACTCGGAGGATTTCAGTGTTTTTAGCAGAACTGTCTCAAATCTGATTTGTTATGGAGATGTTCCCCAAGCATCTCTTGGACGGCCTGATATTTCCAGTGCACAGGTGGTCCTGAGGGACAGGTTTGCTCTCTTGCACAGCCTCCAGCTCCTTCCTATTCCTGTGCTCCGGCGGCCGAGGCGCCTCGGTGGCTCCGGCGGTTGCCGGGCTCACGCCTGGGGCTGCGCTGACTCTGTCTCTGGCCCCAGCCCCTTTCCCGGCCAGCGCTTGCTCTGCGTCTCACCACCTGAGCGTCCCAGATTAGGGGTGTGCTCTACTAGAGGCATCTAGGCCTTGGAGGTTTAACCAGCTACCGCATCAGAGATTTGTTTCAAAAAAGAAAGAAGGAAGAATGAATTGCATCATACCTTAGTTGCACATATGTGAGTTTTTCTGATACGAGCGGTTATCTATTAATGCAAATGTTATCCTGGTGAGGTACCGTTAGAGGTGTGAGTTTAGAAGCAAACACAAACTCTAGGCAAGGCACCAGTTCTCTCCTTGTGTCTGTGCGTAATTCAGACTGCGTGTATTTATTTTATAAGAAACCTGGTTCTGTGTATTCTACCCAGAGAGCACCCGTTAGCAGATGTCAAATATAAATGTGTTTTTTGCAACAATCTTGCAATGGGAAGAGTTTGTGAAAGGCTCTTGTTCCCTCACCTTGTAGAAAGGAAAGATGAAGGAGGCGGCCCAGCGCTATCAGTACGCCCTGAGGAAGTTTCCGAGGGAAGGGTTCGGAGAAGAAATGAAAGCATTCAACGAGCTGAGAGTTTCGTTATACCTGAATCTATCTCGATGTCGCCGAAAAACGAATGTAAGCTCTTGCTGTTGATCCGTTGCCTCTCTGGCCTTGAGAATCTTACCCTTCTATTCTGCTGCATTACTGAGTTTGTACCCAGATGTTTATCTTTTGCCGGTTTAGAATCCTTCTCACTGTGTCCTGATTTGGGGCCTTGTTGTGTCAGCTGATGGGGACAGTTCATAAGATGAGGGCCTGTTGCTGTGGGGGATCTGTTACAGCTCTTCTTATCACGGGATCACAGAGTGGTTTGGGTTGGAAGGGACGCTACAGACCATCCAGTTCCACCCCCCTGCCATGGTCAGGGACACCTCCCACTAGAGCAGGTTGCTCAGAGCCCCGACCAGCCTGGCCTCAAGCACTTCCAGGGATGGGACAGTGTCGTGTAGCTATTTGTATGTAATCCAGTTATTTTGGAATGATGAACTACCAGATGGTTTGGATAATTTTAAAATTAAGTCTAAATGGAACGTGCCGGCCCCTGCCCCTTCGTTATGGTACAGCACAACCTGCTGCTGGGCTGTACCCTGAGTGCTGCCGCCTCTTGGCGTCTGCTCCAATTTACTAAACTTTTATTCTCTGTCCTTGTTAAATGAAGGCCAAATACATTACGTCTGGTGCAGTTCTTCTCTAGAAAGTTCATGTACTTTATCAAAGAAAGCTCTGGACTGCTCCAGGCCATTTCCTGTTTTTTCTTGGTTTTCTCTAAATCCCTAGGTCTTTAACTAACTGGCCTTTTTTCAAAACAGAATCTCAAACCTTGCTGTTTGAGGTGGCCGTTTATCCTGTGAATCATGCAGGCAGTTTGACATCTCTGGGTTGAAAATAACTCTGTCTTACCTGCGTTAATACTGCTTTTGAGCTACATTGGAGTCAGTGTCCCTCAGACACGAGACAGGGTTAGCAGGACGAGGTCTGTTCTCAGTCTTTCAGAAAACAAGTGTCCTTGCTGGCTGAGGAAGGTGCTGCTCTGTACCATGTACGCTGTCTGCGCTGCTGGAGCAGAACCGTGAATAAAGAGCTCGCCGCTTTCTTTTATTGCCAGGGTGTAATGACTGCGCTTTTTTAAATTTTAGGACTTTGGTATGGCTGAAGAGTTTGCTACCAAAGCACTGGATCTGAAACCCAAGTCTTACGAAGCCTATTACGCTAGAGCAAGAGCCAAGAGGAACAGCAGGTACTGTTTGGTTGACCTGTCTGCACTGATGTTTTTTAACTTCCTCTTTTCTTTTCCACTGGTTGTATTTGGAATTTGCAAAGAAAAAGGTATTTTCCTTGTGCACGTTCTACCTGTACCAGCTAAAGCCAACCAGATCCCAAAGGCAATATTGAATACTCGTTCAGGTAACTGCCAGGCCATCCAGAAGGTAACAAACTGATAGGAAAAGGGGTTATTTTGAGGAGTTAGGAGCGAGTGGCACTGCTGCTCCACGTGGCTCAGCAGAATGCCACCAAACTCCAGTGCTGCGTGATTTATTACCGAGAATACCTGGGTGCTTTTATAGGACAGGATATGTTGAATCATGAGCAGTTCAAGATAAAAACAAGGGGCAAGAGGAGGAGGCGTCTCTTTAAGATATAAAAGACACTGTGTCTTTTCTAAACAGAACAGTAAGTTCAGCAAGTTACGCCTCTGAAGATTAGAGTGAAGGGCTTGGGAGGCAACGCGTCGGTGCCCAGTGCTGTCAGCAGGCTTCTGCTGCCTTCCTGAAACAGCTGTTCCCAGGCAAGGGGAAGGCTTTAGGGCTGGGTCTGCACTTTCGCCGTACAAAGAATTTCCTGGGCTGGAGCACGTGCAATTCTTAGGTTTTAAGCACCTGCAGCAGGAGATGGCCGATCAGAATATTGCTCTGAAAGTGGTGCAGGAGGGTTAGTCACAAGTAATGTGGAGACTCAGACTTGCCCTGGGTTTTTACTAAGATTGCTCCTCATTTTCCTGCACAGAAAGCTACTTGCTGCTCTTGCTGACTTACGTGAAGCCGTGCAGCTGTGTCCCAGCAATCAGGAGATAAAGCGTCTCCTGGCTCGGGTAGAAGAGGAATGCAAACAGTTCCAGAGAACACAGCAACAGAAGCATCAGGCCCCACAGCAACTACAGCAAATTAACAACTCTGATAACGAGGAGGAGGGCGTCACACAAGGCGTGAATGATAATTTTAATCTTCCAGACAGGGAGGATGAACTGCCACACCCTGATGAAGCTGTTTCCTCTCCGCAAAGGCCGCAACGTTCCTTAGCTCCTTCGCCGTACAGCAGGACCTTTCAGGAGGGTGCTCAGCAGAAAGCGAGATCCGTATCCCCTCAAAGCAGAACAGGCAGCAAATACCTGAGAGAGCCTGGCCTGGTCATGCAGCCCACAAAGCAAGCACAGATTGTAAAAACTAACCAGCACCTCAGCTCCATCCAGCCTGGATCAAAAATGGGAAGCAGTCAGTGTACTGCAAAGGCACCTTTCCAGCATCTTCCCCAAAGTCCCTTGCCAGTCCGGCACTCTAAAACCCAGCACCTGGATGGGGCGAGCACATCATCGGCTGGAAGTGTTTCCACAGGTCCCGGTTCTGAACCATACAGTGAGAAGCCGATGCCCGGCCAGTGCTCCCATTCACAGCAGAGTGAAAACAGCTCTTCCCATTCCTTTGCAAGTAGGTCTAAAACTGCCGACCGCTTACCGGCTCTTGCTCAGATGAATTTCGGTGAAGTCAGGCAGCAAAGTGCCGTAACCAGCAATGTCTCTTCTAGTTCTCCATCCAGTAGTATGATTCTTGTCACCTCAACCAGCAGCTTAACTTCAGCCGGTAGTTTTTCAGATAGCGTCAAGGGGCTGGGCCCAGACATCCGGCTCAAGGAGAACAACGTTACTCAAGTTCCGGGCACTGTTGCTGAGCACAGACCCCGCAATACCCCGTTCATGGGAATCATGGATAAGACTGCAAGGTTTCAGCAGCAAAACACTCAGCCCAGTCGCACTTGGCACGCTCAGGCATCAGATGCACTATCAACAAATGTGGCTTCTGGGGGCATTCAGCCCTCAAATTTTGAGCCGTTCTCCTCAGTCAGACGCTACCAAGCTAAAATGTCCTCTGCTGGTGCTGCGCCAGGAGAGAACAGCCAGAACGGTGTGCAGGCTCAAGAGCGTGAGGAGCTGAAGTGCCAAATACCCACCCACTGTCAGGAGAGCAGAGCCCCGAGCCAAGCTCCGCATCCTCACCCCGATGCTGTATCAGCACTGCAGCCTCCTGGCGCCAAGGAGGGACATCCGAGTCACGGCACCTCTACAAAACCAAAGCGATCGTTCATTGAATCAAATGTATAAACGTTATTTTGTGTATTTACAGGGTCGCAGAACTCAGCTCGTAACACCGTCGGCTGTTAATTCTGTAGAGCACACCGACTGGCCGGTCGCGTGTGCGTTTGAGTCGGCAGCCCGCGGAGGCCAGTACGTCACGGGACACAACCACTCTACACCCCTCCTGCTGCCACAGGACAAGGTGCAGCAACTGGAATAGCCAGTTTCTATAGAAAGAGTCCATTGGGCTCATCAGTCCACCGAACTAGGAGCTCAGGCAGAGGAATCCTTTCCTTTACATTTTACCATTAAATAAGACTTTCCTTTTACATAGGGCTTTAATCTTGGCTTTTGGGTATATTCCATCTCACCACTCCCATAATAGTTGTGCCTCTATAACGCTTAAGTGCTTACTTCTCAAGCCAGTGTTAAGAAAGGTATCTATCTATCATCTGCTGCATAACGCTCAGATCTGTACGTGGATGCGGTTTTTCTAAATCAAAGATAGTATTTTATCACTTTTCTAGTGGGATCTAATTTGGGTTGCATGATGTACATTTAGGAAGCATAAATAATTTGTGTATGAGTAAACGCAAGTAAAAAGCGGCCATGTTTTGACCTGTAAATAGAACTATTTTTCGTAACTAGAAGAAATCAAGTGAAATAAAAAGAGTGACATTTGCATGTGTATTGAAAGGCTTTGACCATATTGGTTATTGCACTGAAGAACACAATATTATGGCATATGAACAATAATCGCACTTTATGTAGTTTATCTATCTAATCACCTTTGGGTGCTATCTTAAAGCAAAATGATTTATTGTTTATTTGTGAGAAAGGTACAGCAGTGAGATGCTGAGTAAGTGTTTTTATGGGAAACCCGAGAAATTCGTGGCGTGAAGACAAAGGTTTGAGGAAAACTGTATGTGCAGGGTGAAGTTGTGGTGCTTTCCAGAGGAAAGAAGGTTTTCTATCGGCCAGACTGATCTGAAAATAAACCGATGTAGTGACATTCCCAAGAGTGCAGTTAGGTTGGAGTGCTCAGCTTTACATGGCCGGCCACTCTCCGCGCCTCCTCTGTGTACATCCAGTGTTTCCTGTGCGTTGCAAACAGCCGTACCCAGTTTTACAAAGTCTCTTCCAGTTTGCATCCTTATGCTTTAGCTTATTTATTGGTTACTGTTTCTTTGGTATTTTGTACAAGTCCTATATTAGTTTTGTCCTGTAGTTCTATTTTTGCACAGCTACTGTATTTTTTTTTCCATACAAAATAAAGACTATTAATATACCTGTGGGATGAGATCCAGTCACCAATGGTTACAGGAGAAACCCTCTCCGAACTTTTCCAACTACGTGTTTGGTAACAGGGAACAGAGAAAGATGCATTTTTGGGTTTTAGATGAGAAAAAGAAATACAGGTTCTATACTTTGCTATGTCGTATCTTCTGAAAGCCTAACTTAACAAAATCAAGACTCAAAGCTCCAACTGTAGTGAAAATTTCAAGAAACTTTATTTGAAAACTGTGCATTTGATACTTCATTTCTTAAACACAAATATCACAAAGCAAAATTAGCAATAGCTTTTAAAAGTTTTTCAGTAATTTTCTGGGAGCGTCCAACAGTGAAGACTTTCTTTCTATTGTTTCTATTTACATGACAGACACTGATCAGAATGCAAACACAATTTTTTCTTTCCCGTTGTTTCAGATACAGTTATTTCATTTGTCTACATACAATTTCATTTCAATTAATTTTAACAAACAGGTTCAAAACTCGGTGGTTTAACTATTTCTGCTGAGTCTCCAGCCAGCGACTGATGGCCATTTTTAGTGTCCTGTTGGGTGTAAGCATAAGAGAGGGGAGAGGAAGATTTGTCATGGGACTAGATCGTCTCTTAGTGCTGATCCAGTTTTCCATTGCTTCCTTTTCATACGAATAGCCGTCTGCAAAGAAACCATCGCAAAACCCCTTATTGCAGCTGCCAGTGCCCTGTGACACTGCACAGCGCTGGGACTAAAACCAGCATGTCACATGATACAAAAAAAACCCCCTTGTCCAAGGTGGGAGAGCTCCCTGCCGAAAATACAGAAATAAATAAAACAAACAAATAAATAAATGAAAATAAAATAAATAAAATAAAAATGTATATAAATCAAAGTTGTGCTTTACGAAAATCAAAAAGTATAAATGTCTTATTCATGCTAAAGTTAGTGCATGCCTTTGATTAATACAACTATTTGATTTTTAATCACAATTTAAACGTTTCCATTTAGCTGGATCTGAAGTTGTCGAGTGACTCCAAGTAACTTTTACTTCAGGAACTGTTTAGAGTACCCAAAGCAGCTGCTGTTTCCAGAACAGAAACTGAGGAATAAACTGCAGCCAAGTACGAGCACAGTCCACAGCTCACTTCGGGCCTCCTACCACAAAACTATATGAAGTTATTATTTACAGAGCAGCAAAAAAACCACCATATATATACACACTGGTCTTGCGATGCTCATATGCCCCCCGCACGATCAGAACTGTAAAACACTTACAAAACGTTTTAACTACGTAACATGTTCTGCTTCTTGCATAGCTCAGCTCCAAAGCCGCCTTGAATTTAAATGACTCTCATGCTGTACAACCTTTTAAGCTCCGTATACACGGTGTGCTGAGTAGCAACGAGCCTGGGGTTTGGTGTCCTAACTCGCCTCCCCATCACCTGTGCACAAGCCCATTTTGCACTTACCAAGACACCTCTGTAATTAGGCTTGTAATTGTATTTGCAAAGGGCACATCAAGGAAGGAACATTGAAAAAGAAGCAGCAGCACTGACACCAAGCCAAGTGCTCGATGCACTATTCCTCTGTCTATCAGAGGTGAAGTTTGGCAAATTAAACATTTCCAACCGTTTTGTTGCACAGCCATTTAAAATAGTTACTCTTTCTGCACCTGCTAAGGGATGCTCCTTTCTGTGTTCCCACACCTATCTTTTTACCCTTTAATAATTCCTTTTAGTCAGTGTCAGTTAAAAACGTACCTGCTGCGATGACGGGGTCCCTCATAAGCTCCCTTGTTATAGGACATAAAAACTCATCGGGGACAGCACTGGAAACAGAGCTGGTTTTCAGCCTCAGTTCTTCAACCTTCTGGAGGACTTTCCTGCGCAGGCCCAGAGACTCTGAAGAGTGGTTGGTAGGTGCCGTGGCCCACGCAGACATGTGAGGCAAAGAGGGAGGGTCTTGCATTAGTGAGCAGGTGCGTTTCAGCAGGCACAGCTCCACCCCCACAGAAAAATCCTGTAGACACCCCAGGGCACCACAGGGAACAGCTCGGCTATAGCATCTCACAGTATTGCACGCATCTGGTCACGTCTTAGCGGTGCCTTTTTCACACAAGCTTTTCAGCCATCATGTATATAATATAGTACATAAGGTAATACTTTTGCTCAGTATCTTACAGAGTTGAATCCAGTGTTATTTACATTATATGACAATTAGGCTGGGAAGAGGTTAGTTCCATTTCCACATGGTAATGAAGCTTTCTTTCATGAGACTGCCAAGACCAATCTATACTCTTACCAATTTTTAATTCATTAGCCAGACTTTCTTTAGTAAGATTCAGCAGCTCCTTGCCATCAATGTTATTCATTTTGAAAAGCCCAACAAAGGCTGCTAAGTCTTGTTCACAAAGCCAGGCTGAAACATCATCCTCTGACCAGTCTTCAACAGACACCTTACAGTCATTGTCTACAGTATTTTCTTTGGAAAGGAAAAATAAAAGCCAGTTTGAAAAAAAAACACAAACACCACCATTCCTCCATGCTCCCCCAAACCAATTAACACTCTCCCCCCCGCATCCCCCTCCCCACACCCCCAGTTCCAAGAACAATGCCAGTAATGAATGCTGGTTTTCAAGTGGTCTCGGTACTGTACACAAAAGGGAATACCTCTGTAGACATTGAAAAGATAACTAACTTGCACATAACCTTAAGGTTCCAAACTAGCTGCATGTAAGAAAAAGTGGAGTTTTGGCATCTTCAGAAGGTGTTTAACAAACAATACCGTGGTTTAAATTTAAAGCACAGGTTACAAGTACTTCACACACTAACCTGCACAAGGATGCTTAAGGTCAAACTGCCAAATGTTCACAGTTTTATCCATTGAACCTGTGGCAAGTAAGGGACTGCATGGTGCAAAAGCACAAGCTGTAACATATCTACAAATAAAAATAAATGTGTGAAAATTCACAAGAAAAGAACACAATTTCTTTTATCCATTAAAACAGAAAATTTAATTCCTACCTGGTATGCTGAGACAAAGTACGAAGGGTGTTGCCAGTACTCTGTAAAATAACATCTGTGATTTTACATCTTAAAGACTAAAAAGAATGATCGTTCGTTTGTATACGTTCTTTCAAAACGAGGACTAATACTGCGTCTTGGAAGATGACAGAACTTCCCTGACTTCTCAACAACCCTGCCAAAGCTGATCAGCAGCAGTCAGAAATGTCACCTGAATGTCCTGCCTGCAGCCCTGCTCAGGTCGCTGGAACGCGGCTATCCTTCCACCAGCAGCCCATGCAGAGGTTTCAGCTCAACAGTGCCACAAATACCAACTGAGTTAACTACATCAGCAAGGGCTGGTTGCTCATGTGGCTAAAAACATTTCTTCTACAAATCTAGGATTAGAAATGATGACGCTCCTACCCTTCAGCTGGGCCAGTAACTAATCCCACCCGTGGTTCTCCTGTCTGGCCACCAGATGCTACCAAACACCCACTGCCTGGCTTTCCACACAGTTTGAAGCTCGGCTTTGAAAGATTTTCCCTCGTACAAAAGATGATCGTTTCTTTGACAGGTCCAGGCAGACTGGAAAGCTGAAGAGTAAAGACAGCCGGAATTACTAATTGATCAGTCAGCACTCCAGCTTTTTGAGCTGTCCCTCATGAGAAAAGTGCCCTATTTTAGGTTGAAATCTGTCCCATTTGGCAAAAACCTAAGGCCACAAAAGCTGACAAACAGCGTTAAGAAATGCTTATGCTGTAGTTTTCTGCATCTTTCAATTTTCCGGGGTGCCAAAAATCTAGGGGACTTCTTCCATGTCTAAGTTTTAAAGCTCCTAAAATAATTTGGCCAAAAATTGTCAAGGTATCAAATTCATGGTTTTGGTGAAAAACTTTAACCCTAATTGAAAAACTATCAATACAATAGTATGTGCAGAGCGAGCTGGCAAAGCTTAAAATCTGTTCATCCTTCATTTTCAGCAAAATCACTACTATTTTTAATACTATAAAACACTAAAGGTAAATACCACTTACTGGTTCATCATGAAGGACGTAATTACAGTCTTACAGAAAATGCCTAACCAATATGCTTTAAAGAAAATACATTGTATTTAGAATAAAAATTTTCTTGAATTCTTCATCATGCTCCTGTTTTATGTGCACTTTATATATCATTAACTAAAGAATTTCTATGATCACCATTCCTGATTTTATGTCAAAAGCTACAGTCCTTCTAGCTCTGGAAGCAAAGATAAAATTAGGATAATGTATATATGATATTTAAAGACAAAATCCAATGCATGACCCTGCACTGCGCTATGCTTTATACTTACAGTTTCATATATGATGACACACTTGTCCACGGACCTTTTAAAAAAAACCAACACATCAACATTAAAATGACGCACAGAAGAAAAAGGAAACCATTTTTAATTAAGAAGAAAAAAAAAACCCAACCTTTTCCACAACTGTAATAAGAGCAAACAGATTTCTGAACAGCACTTTAAAAAAAAGGCTTAGATATCTAAATCCCCTCACAAACATGCATAATGCTCTTCAAATACAGAAAAAGACTCCCTTAAAACCAGCAGAAAGCAAAATGCCAAAGCAAGCTATTGTTTCCTGAGATCTGTATCTAAGTTTATTTGCTGGCTATTCTAGTCTTTTCTTGTTCCTTAGCAAGGCGTAAGTTTTTCCATTTCAGTTTAGAAAGTCTTTGTAAAAAAGACAATTCTAATTTAGAGTTGAAGCATTTTGTTATTTCAAGTTGCCACGTAGACAGTGATTAAGCACTTTTCACGAGAAGCGCAAAATAAAAATGTACAGTCGATAACAGTCATAAAAACATAAACAGTTACGTTTACCTTCCTGAAAATTTCCTCTTTAAATAGCTTGATTCCTGAGGAAAGTCACTAGGAACCAGTGGGCAGTTTACCTCCATGCTGCGGATCACCAACCACCATCCGAGCCTGACAGTCCCATCATTTTTCCACACAAACTACCGTCCGCATCTCCCCAGTTTGGCTGTAAGATGACCCAGCCAGCCCTCCCATCACCCAGGGCACACAGTATCCACAGGAAAGGCCCCAAACCAGGAAATCATGAATCTCATTACAACACTCAAGAGAACGGAGCTTGCAACATCCTAGATTCCAAACTCAATCACCCACAACCACAGACGAATTGGGAAGTCGCTGCAATAATTCCAGAGGTCACAGAACTATTCCTTAATTATTGGAAATGTGTTTTGACATCTCCAGCTTGTTGAACTTCCTGTTTCACATCACCGAAGCGTGAACCTGGACATCCATCTGCATGAAATGTAAGCAAATAAAAGATAATGCTTACCCTGAAACTAACATCTGCCCATCATACGAGAATGCGCAAGCCAGAACTGGGGCAGAATGTCCCTTCAATGTGCATTTATGTTTTAATTCGACACCTAAAATCATAAAAGCAAATTATTACATATAGACATACTTGACAAGGTATAAGACAAGCTGCTCTTGGAAGCATAAAGCTGCACCAAAGCTCTGACTCTGTCACACACTGTCTACAAAACAGGGGACAGAAGCTCACAGAGACAACTCAACACTTCTGACTCCCTCACTTTGTAGCCTTAGCATGTCTAGCAGTGGTTTAGATAATTACATTTGTCCCCACACACACAATAGTCATCCTTACAGATTCCTATATAAAAGAGATGATAAAAAAAAACCCACTGAGGATGCTCTTGGCCATCTGCCTAGTCTCTGCACAGCCATCAGGCGTCTACACTGCAGTTTTAGCAGGAGCCAACACCGGTTTCATTTCTCCAGCTCTTGCTCAAGGGCCAAGATGTACTGAGAGATGAAAGGAAACCTCTCCCTGGCCCAGTAGATAAAAGGTTTCAACCTATCAATTTGCTCAAAGGCCACAGTAGAAATGTTACTGGTTACCCAAAGATAAAAATGCTAACTAAATCCAAATGTTTATCATGTCAGGAAGTTTGAGGGAATTGGGGAATTATTTTTTTTCAAATCTTTACTTTTACAATTCTTGGTAAATAGATCACTAAATAAAATCTACAGGACCCGATGTCACAATGTGCTGCACGTCGGAACTGTTCTCCCGCTAAACCATGAAAAGAAAACTTCCAACTTGTGGTTAGTTTAGCTGTGAATCCATGAAAATTGTCATTTATGTCAGACTTAAAATATTGAAATATGAAAACAAAAAAAAAATCAATATACACACCTAAGAAATCTTGAAACAAAACAAGCCAGAGTTTCACCAGATTATCTTGACCGCAAGAAGCCATTTGGAAGTATCTGCCTCCATGTTCACCATCTGATAAAATTCAAATATATTAATGGGAAACAGAAGCACTGAACATACCAACATAACAGTAAACTACATCCGCAGTCTTACTTTGGAATTTGGCACATTTCCTTAATCTCAGTACAACTTTTAAATAGTGCTAACAAAAATAATTGCAGAAGTTCTAAAACCATGTAGAAGAAATAAGTATCACTGTTACACTGTTTCCTGAAGAAGTAGATAAAGACCAGAACTGGGCTCATATTTTAAGTTTTCTTAAACTTCAGTGTTAAATGTTTGATTCCTCTATCTACTGAGCACAACAATACAGCCTTTTAGCCTAAATTAACACGCTTATAACCATTCCTTCTGCAGCTCAGTAGCTCTCAAACTTAACCACATACGCATATACAAAATCTGAGAGTATCTGGCAGGGTATTTTCACCATTTTTATAGGCTAAGTGATCTTTCAGGCCAGACATGGACTGTCCATCCAGGCATGGAGAAATCCCACATTCACGATGAAATGCAACAGCAGTAGTTTTACAGCTTTCCCCTCTTTATTCAGTGGACACAAACATTTCTGAACTATCACGTTCCATTCTAAATGTGTTGTTTCAGCATGTTGTTTTTTTTTAAAATTCTTCAATTCTGTGCCAGCTTCTGCATTTCTACCCCACCGAGCTGGCATACCAGCCTGACACAAGTCACCGCATCACTCCTTCAGTGGCATTACCTCTGCCAGTACCGAGTTTTAGAATTCCTACAAGAATCACCAAAATTAAGTCTGGAAATGAGAATACCATAAGGGCTCATCTTTCCAGCTCTGTAGCTACCAGAAAAGTCAAAATATTTATTGTTAAGTGTCTTACAAAATAACCCCAGAGATTTTATCTCCACGTTGCCACCACATAAAGCATATTTTAGTTTCAGGTGGTTATCACCAGCCCAAACATTTTCCAAAACCCTGACAAGACAATTAGCTACTGAAAACTATCATAAGCATGCCAATCACCTTGTTTGCTGACCCAGATTCCTTCTCATCAGCCTGCCCACAACTTTTACTTGAGAATACTCAGAATATTCTAAAGCATCAGCTCTTTCCAATGCGTTTGTATCTCGAGTGCTGATGACAAAAAGAATATGAAAACAAAAGATAAAGAGCAATAAAATAACTCATTTCTTCCACGCTCCTCCCCTGATGAGTCAAGTGACTAACCAGAAATTGGCTGTGAAGAAATATCACAGCAGGTAACACCAAGATCATGTGCTTTTTCATTATACAGGCATCTCATTGTATCATCCCAAACGGTTAAATCACCACACGACGATCCAGTGACAAAGAAATTTCCATTGGGAGGAAATGCACAGGCCACCAAAGAGCCGTCTTTAACATTCCCAGATCTGAAAGGCAAGAGTGCACAGGGTTTGAATGTAGAACAATTAACATTCTGAAGAAGCGACCTCTAAAATGTGATCTGACACAATACGCCAAAACGTTCCACATTTTGCTCTTTGGAACTTGCTAACAGAAGGCAGAGGAACTCACACTGACTGTGGAAAGAGATGTAAAAGCAGCACAGCTGCAGGTACCAGGACCTGCTCTCTGACTGCAGGAGGAAAAATGAGACGGCTCCCCAAGGCAACAATTTTAACTGAGAGATAATTTTCAAACTAAAGGCAATCTGTATGGACTTACCATTTGAAAGGCACGACGCACTGTTAAAATTCTATGTCAGGAGAAGATTTCAAAGTCAAAGATAAATATACAACTATCACAGATTTACATGGACACAAACAAGGGAACAAATAAATACACAATTATCGTAACACAGATTTACATGGACGCAAACTGCCACAATTTCTCTGTTCTCTTTCTAAAGACAAAACAGAACACCCACTTACCGACAGGATAAACTGTAGCTGAGTAGAATACTTTGTGCTTTATGAGATAGGGTCAGTTTTGGGCTACTTGTACACAAGAGCAAGCAATGTGAAAAAAACCAGTTTCTGTATTTTGACCAAGAAACTAACTGCATATTATCCATCATAGTCTGTTGATCTGCTGTTTAGAAACCGGGTGCATGCAGTACGTGATGCATCCCGATTTCACATTAAATCAATGAAAACACTTCCATGAACTTAAAAAAACAAATATATGGATTTAGATGAAAGATAATGTAGTAAAAAATTAAAGCTTCTTGAGTTTGCGTCGCTTAGCTTAATAAGAAAAAAAAGATTCAGCACTTCTCCCTGTCCCGCTGATAATCCTTTGGTCTTCTAAATCCTGTCCCTGGTTCCTCGTGCTACCAGCTAGCGGTGCGAGTGGTCAAGTCTTGTACACAGTACAGCACACCACTGACATTACGTTCCTGGTGGCGTAAACAAAGCCGTCAAAATATATCTGTCACTCACCTGTACAGTTTCCATGACTGTGTGTTCCAAAGAGCTACACTCCCATCCGCTGCCCCCGACACCAGGTAGGTGGAGTCAGGGGAAAACCGGCAGACTCGGACCGGACTGGCACTGGGCTGCGCCAGCACCGCCTGCACCCGGCCGTCGCCGGTGTCCCAAACCACGGTGGTGCCGTCGGTGGAACACGAAGCCAGAATGCGTCCCGACGGAGCGAAGCAGCAGCAGTGGACGGCGTAGGCGTGGCCTTTCAAAGGCGAGTACGGAAGCTCAGCAAAGTTGCGTAAAGAATAAACACGAATTGTTTTGTCCAAGGAACACGTAGCCAAGCACGACGATGAGAAGGCGCAGCAGTTCACATCATCGCTATGATCTGATAAAGTGTGAATTAGTGTTGCCATTTTATCTGTTTTCAAAAAAAAAAATACCTGAAAAAAAAGTTTAACAGTTAGACTTCTCTCTCCCTGTTCATAAACAAAACATACTACCTTAACAAGACACATTCTCCAGGAAAAAAATCACAAATCCATTTGCAGACGCAGATTTTTCATCTAAGCATTGTTTTATCTTTAACTTAAGTCAGAGATCAATCACAGCAACGAGATGAGGGTTTTATGACTTAGAATTAACATATCAAAACTTCTGATGTCGACTTGCAGTTCTGCAGTACAATACACAAGATGACACAGTAGCTACTCTGTCCTAGCGCACTGGCAAAGCAAGTTGCTCTAGATATTTAATTGACGCTAAGAGGTTCGCAGTCCAAATTTGTTACTATTTGTATCTACACTCGATACAGTGGAGGAAACGACCACTGTAGAAGACAGTTGAAGCATTATTTGGGGTTGCCCCTGGAATATCCAGTCACAGGGATCATGAAATGGTTTGTGTTGGAAGGAACCTTAAAAACCATCCCGTTCCAACCCCCTTGCCATGGGCAAGGACACTTCCCACTAGAGCAGGCTCCTCGGAGTCCCGTTCAACCTGGCCTTGCGCACTTCCAGGGAGGGAGCATCCACCCCACGCGTTCATATCTACATGCACATATAAATATGCGTATGTACAAAAGTACCCATACACTTACACGCCTACGTACACACATAGACACAAAGGCATATAGAAGGGCAAAGCAACCGTTCCCTTCAGGCAACGTATAACATGCTGATTTAGTTAAAGACAGATCTTGGGATACTCTCTATTTTAGCTTCTCACACTTTTATTGCTATTCTCCTTAAAACAATTAAACAGACTAAGTAGTGCCAACAAGATCTCTTGTCTGTAGAAAGAAAACCAACGTACTTCCTTCAACTACGAGGAACTGAAGAGTCAGTCAGCGCTCGGACATCTGGAAAGAGGTGGCTGAAACAGGCACCTTAATCTCACTGTTGTGACATTTTCCGGAGCTCCCTGCAGAAAAGCGAGCCTAGGAATGAGAGATTTCGATAACAGTGGTTTAAACCGGCCGAGGGAGCAGCGAGCATCTGGAGCGTTTGTCATCAGAGATGCTGAGCACGATGGCGTTACCTTCTCCAGCAGGGACGTTAGCCCGGACCCCTGCGCCACCAACAACCGCTCTCAGAAGCGACAGCGATTCTCGGCACTTCTGCGAACGCCTCTCCGGCCGCCATGGCCCGCAGCCTCCCACCGGC
>VWZK01019036.1:103967-164461 GCA_013396935.1 Baryphthengus martii | reverse complement strand
GATCAGCTCTGGACGGGGCCAGGCACGACCGGGCCGCGGGCTTCGGCTCCGAAGACGTCGGCGAGCGGCGGCCGGATGTGCCAAGGCCGCGGGGCTCGGAACAGAGGATGCCGGCTACCCTCCCGGGCCGCCCCGGGGCACCAGCGCGGGCCTGGCTTCAGAGCAGGCAACCAGGGCTGGGGGGGCCTCCCGAATGCAAGAGACAAGCTGAACAACTCATGCAAAATACATGGTTTATCGCGACAGCTGCGTTTCTGAGGAAAACAAAGGCACTTCCTGGCACTCTGTGCCCAGGGAACGCTCCCTTTTTATGTAAATGATCTTTGAATCGGCACGATCTGGCAGTCTACTGTGTAGCATGTGTTAACTGGCGTGCACTGGCTGAGGGCTGCCTAGTAATTATTCTGAACACAGGTAGTAGCCACTCTTCAGCCTATTTCATATGTCCCTACGATTCTGTTACTAAGCAAAACACCTCATGGCCCTAAAAGAACTTTTTGTATCCATCATTAGACTTCCTTATTCCAGGAGGGTAGACAGTCAATCCTGAATACCACAGCACTTCAAGACCAAGCCACTTACAGACTGTTCCATAATATTTTACAGATGGGAAACTTGAAATTACTTGCTAAATAAGACATCGTGAATGAGCAACATGTCCAGAAACTCAGCTAATGGTAGTTCTAGTAATGATGGTTAGTTTGGTCAATACAAGCAACAGAAATTTGTGTAATAAAAGATAACACTTCCATTTTTTTCAGAATATACATTCAAGCTATAAAAGTTTCTGGTTAACTCTGAAGCTCTAAGGTAAAAGTAGTTTGAAAAGTTACATAATCCAACAGCGTAACTGTGGCACTCCCGATTTCAGTCTTCGGCCCGCAGCCTGCAGGCACGTTTTGTCAAACCCAAGACACCTGCAATCATGCAAGTTTAATAACCAAAGCCGCATGGCCACCTGTCCGGCATATGTAGAAAGACTGTCCTCAGGTGTCTGTGCCCATCCACAGTTAACAGAGCATCTCTATCCCTCCCACTGTCATTAGGAAACTACAGAAATCACAAGAAAAGATAAAGCTTTAGGCCTCTTTTTAAAGATTTTGTCTGAGACAACTACAACTTCTGATTTTTAAGCTGCTTTTACACTTCCCATTTTTTTTCAGAGATGCTGACAGACAGAAGAGAACCCGCACAAAGAGAACACTTCATTGAGCATCCTTTTAGTGGTACTTTAAAATAAGAGTGTGAAAGCTTGTCAGTAAATTCTCTAAACTAAGACCAGCGTATTTTGTTCAGAAAGGAAGAGAGCAGACTGGAAATCTTTTCCTCTACGAAAACAGAAACAAACCATCAACAGGACATAAACTGAGGACACAAGTTAAGCACATTTTTCTAGTGGTTAAATCCCTGCTCTTTTCTGTGGAGACGGGTGATGGCGGGTGTAGGGCTCAAGCCTGCCACTGGAACGCAGCAATTCCTGTCTGTTTGTTATTGCTGAAATAGCAAGGAAGGTGCTGCCAAGCGCGCACAGCGATACATCGGGAACGCCGGGTTAAGCCACGTGACGCTTGTGGCGCTGTCACAGCTACAGCAGCTGCTATCGCCTGAACTTGCCCAGCTCTTCAGTGGAGTTGGGATAGAAGCTGGAAAAACGCAGCTAGGTACGTGGTGTAGCTGGGAACGTCGCTCCAGCTTTTCAGAGAAGTAACTACATCTGGTGCGGCAGATAAACCATTAGCCAGAACAGAATCTGAGAAAGAAACCGACTGGTTTGCATCGAAGAAATAGCTTTCCCAAGAACCTAAGCAGGCTTGTAACGCTCTCCTGGGCCTACCGCCGTAAGTTTAAACCACTGACTGACCCTCACATTTCTGGAACATGTCAGCAAACCTTTTTATTGAAGCCTTCTGAAAGGTGATGAAAAGGAAAGGCCCAAAGCAGTCAAGTGGTGGAGCTACCGTTAGAATGTAAGACTGCTTGACACTCTAAGGTGATCTTTTTTATTCTAGGTAGCACAATTATTCTAACAGGATATTAGAGAAGAAAAATATTATTGAATAAGATGTTCTGAGGAGGGCAATGGAAACAAAAAGTTTGTTAAAAGCCAGGCACTGATGGTTCGTTCTCAGCAGAGACAAGAAGTATAATGGCAAGGGAGGATATAAAATAAGGCTCTAAGGCTCAAGCTCAGCAGGCCTAGTTTAAAGGCAAAACCCCACAACTTTAGTTGGTGAGGGGACTACAGGCATTGCGGTTCCACAATCTTCATCTGCAGTTCCTCTTATTTTCTTCAGTCAGAGCAAAGATTTCTACGACTCACGCCCTTCTGCAGACCAAAAGGAAAAAAGACCAAAGCTTGGGTGGACAGTGGTTTTAAGCAGCGTAACGTGTGGTGTGTGTTTACCTGACTGTGTGCACTGGCACGGTACCAGCAGGAGCAGGGCGAGCACGGGGCAGCCCAGCGCCTGCACCCGGAGCCCCTGGCTGGTGGTATTCACACTCGCTCCAACAGGCGGCCGAACGGCTTGGCAGCTGCTTCTTTTTGGATTACCATTAAAATGCCAGGAGAATTAGATGCATCATAGTAAGAACTGGATGTTAAATGCAAGACTCCCAAGGTATTATTAAAAAAAAAATGCCTGTATGCTCGGGATCTGAAGTATTAAAATCGCCAAGAAAAGCTGGTTTGCAAAACAGTCTTTTATTGTATCCGTGCCACACATACTAGTGAAAAATAACACTCCTAAAAAAGGAAAAGAAAAAGAATGCTACCTTTCCACAACATTTCTTTTAAATAAAACTTCAAGTACTCTTACATTAGTACAAAAAAAATTCTGATCTATCTGCCCCAAGAGGCCACCACAACACACAGTAGATAAAACACAGTGGTTACAAATGTCTTTTTTTGTTGTTGTTATTTCTGTGGCAAGGCAAATGGAGGGAAATGTTTCTATGAAAAAATACTGTGTGCGTAGGAAATCGTCACAATTTTATTCCACGTGGATACAAATGATTATACTTGAATTTGAGGCCGTGGTGGCTTGAAATTATGTAACAAAATAGAAAAATGGAAAACTAATATCCCCTACACCCTGTTTTAAAGGCAGGCACTACCAAGATTAAGGAGACTCCACAGTGTTGGTAGAGGATAATTACTGTACAAGCCATAGAGCTATAATTACCTTGAGACTAAAATAAAATGCTACCATCCTCCTAAGGCATAAACAATAATGTCTGCAAACAATATGTACACATCATACATATTTAAAACAAGACTTAATATAAACAATAATGAACAGTATATACATGTCTCAATTTTTCTTCACTGTCTTGAAATACAATTTAACTACACAAGTGATGCAGCAACATATATATAAATGTACTTGTAACTCTACAGTAAAGTTTAATTTTTAGTGCTTTTACAGCACATCAGTGTAAACAGTTTTACTTGGCTTTGTTTTATATTTTAAAACATTCCTTGTTGTATTTTCAAGATTTAAAGCAATTTTCTAATTCTTCCTTTTCACAGAAAACGAAGATTCTGAATGCTGTATAATCATAAATAATTCATAAAATTAAATACATTCACTAAAAAATAAACTACAAAGTAAAAAAATGAAAAATAGATATTTATTGAAAGGGAAAAGAGAACCATTTTCCCGAGTAGAGCTCTGGTGGTTGAATATTCAGTGCGTTTTGATATATTTTAAATTGCTATTGCACTATAACACCCCTTTCTTTCAAATTCTTTGGGTGTGCTTCCCTGTTCTACCTAAAATTAGTTTGTTAAAACACACAAACCAATAACCGAGGGGCCATGGTCGCTGTAGGAGTGAAGCCTTTAGAACTAGTATCACACCTCTGTGATATTTTAAAGGAAAAAACCAGTCATTAGTTACGCATGTGCCTTGCACTTTCATGTAAATACAGTTCACATTGCTGGTCTCTTCAGTCCTCATTTAATGAAAAAAAAAAAAAAAAAGAAAAAAGAGAAAAAGAAAAAAGAGTTCTGGTAACTTCAGCTCACTTTGAAAATCTCTGTCCATTTTTTTTCAAAATATTTCCTCATGTTGTGGCCAGCCCTGCCTATGTCAGAATCGTCTTCATTAAAGGTTTCACAGTTGTCAAAAACAAGCCTGACATCTAGCGAAAATGCTTCAAGATTAGGGTACCTGAAAGAAGAAAAAGGCGAATGATTTTTGGAACACGGAGAATCAAAGGGGAAAAACACTTCAACTACCTGAGAAAGAACTACGTTAACATCAGTTCATTCACAACCAGCCACAGAGTATTCAGTGAATGCTCTACATGTTAATTACACTTTTAATTTTTTTGGTTCTAATTTAAATATTGGAAAATAAAGAAAGAAAATGAACATCATTGGAAGGAAATACTCTCTTGTGGTTGTATTTGTTATTTTCCTCAGAAGCCCTGTAAGGTAGAATTTCAAGCCTGTACTGGAAAATAAGCTTTTTTAAAATTAACTTCCCCCTTCCCATCGATAGCTGTCTACTTAAATCTTAAAGGCTGCTTTTCCATTTATTCATCTATTCTCGGGCTCAAGTCCTTTCAAAGTAGGTGTGGAGTACAGCTGCATTTACCTGAAAGAGCAACAATCGGGTACAAAAAAAAGGCTGACGAGATCAATCCTGTAACATTTTCTCTGTCGCTGTTTTTATTATCTTGAACATACGAGGCCCAGATTGTGCTCCAATATTCACAGGAATTATTAAAAAAAGACATTAAAAGTTACAAGTCTACTGATACCGATGAGCACATGCAGAGCATTTAAATCTCATGTGCAAGGGAGAAAAAGCCTGAGGAAGTTAAAAACTCCCTCGTGCTATCCAAGGTAACTTGGTGGAGCTGACAACAGGCCGCCAAGGATGGTTTTTTAGGAACGCAAAAGTTTTAAAGCCCACGCACTGGGTTCTTACATGCTTACACGTAACAACACTGAGATGTCTCAATGGGAAAAGATGAGGGGGAAAAAAAAAAGGTTTTCCTGTTGACTGATTTTGTGCACTCGACCTGGCAGTTTCCTTGCTTTTCAGCCAGTTCCATAGGTTCTCCCACCTGACATGCTACTGCACTTACATAGGGCAAAGACGGGAGTATAGAGTTAAGAACTTTTATTTTCATTGTAAAAATAATCACCCAGGTGCCAGAGCAGGCAGATCAAAAGAGTTAAACTAATTTTAAAAAATGTACTGTACTTCAATATTTTATAATGTAAAGTAAAATTTACAATATGTTTACTTACTGTCCACTACTTAGCTTTTCTCTAATGGTGGAAAAGTCCATAGGTTTTTTAATAACTTTCTTATAACCAGGAACAAGCTTCAAGTTTACAGGAAGTAAGAAAGGCCAGGCATCTTCATGAGTTTCCAATTCTGAGAGAATCATGCTGAATAAAATAAGGTTTTAAATCAACATTTTTAAGCTGTTCATACTTTCACAGAAGTTTTTCACTGTTCCATAAATTTATCACGTCCTGCCAACTTATTCATTTATAAAAGGAAAGGACTTTATCCTATGCCCTGTGCAAGGCTCAGAACAGTGTCAATGAAGCCAGGCATCTCAACCGCGTGTGTAAAATGGCATTCAGGTCTCTCCAGGCAACCTCTGTAAGACTAAAAATCTATCGAACAACGTTCTGAAAGAAAAACATGGCCCTGCAACTTCAATACTTCAAACCTCAATGTAAACCGTTTGCAAACCAGTAGAACGGGCGCTAACAGTGCCTTTCCAAAACTGCGACGAGGCTACACCGCCTCACTTCTGACTGACCAGCCACTCGGCAAGAGCAGACCCGTTCCCGCTGCCGCCTGCTCTGTAAGGCGGCGCCTTCACCGCTGGGCACAGGGGCTGCTCCCCTCCCTCTGGGCACACTGGGCAAAGCTGTTGGTGCCACAGTCGCCCGCACTCGGGAGGGCACGGAGGAGGAGATTTCACAGACCATGCTCTGATATTAGGTACTTTCCCTCTGAGGCTTCGTTACCAAATAACAGCAGTTACTCCTGGCATGCACACATCAAATACTTATATATATACACACTCAAATTATCACATCCTCTACGAGACACATGACAAAGAACAGGGTTCTCGTTCACCAGAAGAAAGATAAAAAGAATGAGGCGCTGCTTGTCTCAACACTTACCCTAGTTTTAAAATTGTCACTTTACCTGCATAGAGCCAAGTCCTTGGAGTCATCTCTTTTAGGCTTCTTAGCAGCAGTGACGTTTTCTTGCTTCAATTGGCTTACAGAAACATTTTCATCCGCTTTTCTCTTTTTAGGGTCTGTTTTTCCTCTTTTTAAGGAGGCGCTTGTAGTTGCAGAGTCTTCATCCTCTGTATCTCCTGCTAATTTCCTGCTTCTCTTTTGTTCGTTACTTTTTTTCCCTTTGATTTGAAGTTTTTTTATTTTTAGAGTTTGACCACTTGCCTACAATAGAGAGAACTGAACTAAGCAATTACCAAGACATTACAGAAACCTCTGTTGTTATTGATAGACACCCACGAAGATCAGAAAAGCAGAAGCACCAAAACAACTGTAATATTTAATATCAGGGATTATTCACCTTCTGCTCTTAAGGAAAGAAAGGCTGTAGAAATTCCTGTTGTGAGTGATTTAGGTTCTCAACTTGTTTCAAATTTCTGGCACCTTTAAGTCTCCAGCTTTCAGGACAGGAAAAAAAAAAAGTTTTTCTGTTGTACTGAACCCAACAGTTACCGGAAGTATCAAGAGCAGTAATAAGTTAAAGCCTGATTGAGTAATTTCTAGCTTTATAACAAGGTAAGTTGTAATATAACCATGACAATGACAGAAGAATTTACAGCATAAGTTTAACCCTTATAAACCACTACATAATTTTCAACAGTAACCCATTTTTATTATTTCTGTTGCACACATAATGGTTTAAAAAACATCTTCCTTATTACTTTGTGAAAGATGTACAGAAAAAAGGATCACACTGACAACACCCACAGAAAATATAAAATGGAGTAAATATAAAAACTGAGTACTCTACAGCTACTCTTCCAGTTACAGTATTCAGAATGACAGAAAACAAAACTAACAAGTTTAGCAAAAAAAGCATGACATTTTAGGACTAACTAGGGATGGGAAAATTGTGGACTTTTAAACAACACTAACTGCTAAGTTTAATAGAACTACTGTAAAGTTCTATTCAGGCTATTCTTTCTTGGATGGGGAAAAAAACCAAACCTCACAGGAAACATACATAGCCTGGCTCTCAGATGTACTGTGTATCAAAAAAATGAAGTAGAACTAAAGTGTGTGCTGTACAAAAATGACAAAAATACTAAGCCTTTTCTCCAATTTTTCTTTTCAAACAGAATCTAAGACGCTGGTATGTCAGCACTTAACAATGAAGCAAATACTGAAAAAACTCTAAAAAGAGAAATAAACTATGATATTGAATCAGTAAGAAAATTCTGTACCTATTTACAATTCCCTAAAAAAGCAACAAAACAGTTTAAGATAAATAAAACTGTAGCCTTTAATGCTGCTTAAAATCCTTCTGCAGCACTCCAGGCTGGAGCAGAACAGAGCTGCTGGAAAGTGCCTGGTAGAAAAGGACCTGGGGCGGGGCGGGGGTTTGGTCGCCAGGTGGCTGGAGATGAGGCAGAGTGCCCAGGGGGACAAGAAGCCACCAGCATCCTGGCTGGGTCGGCACTGGGCGGGCAGCAGAGCCACGGCAGAGATCGTCCCCCTGCACTGGGAAGGCCACCCCTGGAATCCTGGGGTCAGTTTTGGGCCCCTCACTCACAAAAGGACCTGGAGGGGCTGGAGCGTGGCCAGAGAAGGGCAATGGAGCTGGGGAAGGGTCTGGAGCAGGAGTGTGGGGAGGAGCAGCTGAGGGAGCTGGGCTTGTTCAGCCTGGAGCAAAGGAGGCTCAGGGGAGACCCTCTGGCTCTCCACAACTCCCTGAAATTCAGGAGCTTGGAGCCAGGGTGGGTATTGGGCTCTGCTCCCAAGGAACAAGCACCAAGGCAAGAGGAATCGGCCTCAAGTTGCCCCAGGGGAGGTTGAGGTTGGAGCTGAGAAACAATTTCTTCCCCTGCAGGGTTGTCCAGGCCTGTGCCAGGCTGCCCAGGGCAGGGCTGGAGTCCCCCAGGATCCCAGGAGGGGTTTCCAAGGCGTGGAGCTGTGGTGCTGAGGGACAGGGCTCAGTGGTGCCCTGGCAGAGATGGGGCAGCGCCGGGACTCCATGAGCTTAATGGTCTTTTCCGACCTTAGCAATTCCATGATTCTATGATTTAATGCCAGCCCAGCATAAAACACCTAGACCACTATTTTCATTGAAAGAAGCACTAGTAGACCAGTAACTACCATCCATGAAAAGGTCACTTTATGGTCAGTATTACCTTTGCTATGCAGGCAGGACAAAACCAGTCACCATCGGGTATGGTCGTGATCTTGGGTCTGTGGCAGTAGGTATGACAGCCTTTATCACAACCGTCACAAAGGAGCAGCAGTTCCTCGTTATCTCCCTTTCGACAAATCTGGCAGTACTGTAATATGAAAAATGGCTTTCATTCAGTTTTTAAAATTTTAAAACACAGGAATGATACCTAAATTATCCTTCTCCTCCAAACACACAAATTCACTCTCAAAATTATTTTCCTTTCATTTTAACACAATCAGAGCTCTTAATGACCTCATCTGTAAGAGAATATATGCAGCATGTGAAGAACTAATCTACAGGTTAAATTTGGGAATACATCTGAAAAGCAATTCTTTACAATACAGATGTCAAAAATGAGGGAAAAGTCTCCTAATGGAAGAATCACTGTTGTCACCCACTGCAGAGCACTGGCCATACTTAATCACATCATAACCACTACTGCGGTAGTAGTAATTTTGTTTTCAGAAATTTGAGGTTCAAAGGTCCATAGAAATTCGGACGCATGCATTTTGCGTGCCTTCTTTGCATATGCAGTTAACACAGATCTCCTCGTTAAGCGTACAAGGAAACTGGTGTTTCAGCCTCTTTGCTCACACTTGCCCAATTTTCATGTTCACTTGTGAGAAGTATGCCTGAAAAGAAACCACAAGTTTGGAGCACCTCAACTTTCTGAAAAAATAAGTTCTTAATTGAGGTATATGTGATGTGAACCTCCATAAGGCTTATGTCACCGATGAGATCAAAAACAGTCCATCAGACAGAACAGATTCCATCAGATGGAGCCAGAAATTACTCCTTTTTACCTAAATGTTAACAACAAAGAATAATTACCATCTTAAATAAAGCAACCCATTACAGGGGCTTTTTATCTCAGGAAGTTCAGGGTATTGAATTTGGTAAGCAAGGGACAATCTTCTCTGTCACACATTTTTTTTATCTGTGCACAATAAACAGTGTAACTGTATTAAGTTTTACATGCAGTAATAAGAGATGCATTCTTAAGCATGGTATCTCAAAAAGCTTCAAGTGAGGAAAACAGGATATAGCAAAAATAGTTATAGGGTTTTTAAAAAAAAAATTAAAAACACTTACAACTTTCATAATAGACTTTTCCCATGCTATTGATTTCTGTAACTGCTGAATGCACAGAGCTACCTGTGCAGCACTGCGCGCTTCGGACAATGCCCTTCTCCATACCCTTAGCCCTGGAGCAATATCCTCTTCAGTTCTGCAGTGAAATACAGAGAAACTAAGTAGGTCACATCCATGTTTGCTTATGTTTAAACATGGAACAATCATCATCACATTGAAAGCCAAGCAATGACAAAACGTACACAGCCAGTAAGTATAAGGTTTAAGCAACTAAATTTCATGTAGTGCACAGACTGTGGCTACGTGCCTCAAAGCTTAGTCACAATCAGTTAAATGTAAGATAACTTTGCAAGATTATCAACAAACGTAACAAAAAAATATCTTTACAAAGCACCATGCAGAATAACATGATCCATACGGATCACAGACATACAAGAAAGTACATAGATAACAGGCAATAAGAAAATAGGCTCCAATTAGCAAAGAAGCACAATAATTTTCCAAGTTAATCTCAATAACCTACCCGTCACCATCACCACTAATGGATGGTGCAGGAGCAGGGACAGTAACTGTGCCCACATTATCCAGTTTGATCTGAATGGTGGTACTTAAGGGGCTCTTCAGATACCTTCGCTCTATGTTCCGCTCCAAGTCAGCAAGCCTGGTTACAGCTATATCTAGAGGGTTGTCACTCTTCCGCTCTAGAGAGCTGGCATTGCCTTCTCCGCCTCCAGCACAATCTCCATCGTGCTTCTTGTGCAATCTAGTAATTGACTTATGTTCACGATATACCAAGTCGTCTCTCTCTGACGCAGGTTCAGGACACAGCCAGCCCTATGTTAATAGAAAGGTTTGTGCATTTATTGGTTGCTGTTAACTTAGGGTGTAAACAGAGGAACTGTGTTACGGAATCAAACTAAGTAACTGAAGAGCTGTTTCCAGTAGATCTTGGTTACTCGTAATCCATCTGTAGGGACAGCTTCCAAAATATCCAGAGAACTAAAACAATTAATCAAAAAAATACAAGCATTACCAGACTTTCTGAAGGGACCTTTCTGCAACAGTCTGCATTCTCATGGCCTTTTGAAGTATCCTGTCCTACTGATCAGAATAGGCCTGTCTGTCCAACAGGTTGAGGAGACAGTATCAACTGGTCACACAGCAGTAACAACCACCCCTAGAACAAACTAGATCCCAAATACTACATCTGTACTAAAACCAAACATGTGCAATGGGATATCCTTACATCCACCTTGGAACATTCCAAGCTGTAATGAGAGCCAGTGAATTCTTAACTCTGTCACACTCACAACACTCCAGCAAAGCATACTTGTAGGCTCTTCTGAAAGCATTAGCAGAACTGTGGCAAACCCCACTATAATTAAGCAGTCTCTATGCAAAAGAAATCTTTGCATTCACAGAAGGTTAAGAAAATGTGCAGGGAACCGCAGCACACTGTACAAGGAACACTCTCCAGGAACTGCCATTCTGAGCATCTTCAGCTGAAGATTTAACTGCAATAAAATGTTTCAAACACAAATATCCACGGTACTGCTGCAGCGGATTTGTTCTATCTGCAGACAATCAGAGATGGAATAAGAAGGCACTTACCAACGGCAAAAGGACTGCTACTATCTACTTTACACTCTTACCACTTATTTTAAAGAGACATTTTACTAAAAGTTGGGTTTACCTTAACTTGTAAACTAGCTGATGCAACTCTCCTCTCTAGATCTTCCACCTGCTGAAGAATAGCAAGATCCATCTCCATCGCTTGTTCTTCTACTGACCAGTTTTCCACAACATCTCGAGTTACCTGGTTATCTTCATTTTCATTGATATCAATAATTGCAACTGTATTTAAGAATCACATTTGTATTATTTTAATTAGCATTGTAACTTCTCTGAGAAAATTCAAGCTGATTTACCTGTCAGTCCAGTCCAGTGCTGAAGCTGTTGTAAAAGGCTACTGCTCTTAAGATACCTTATATGGACAACAACTCTGTAGGTTTTCAAACTTGCAATTTAAAGGCAAGAAGGGGAAGGAGAGGCTGAGCTTGAGTGTTATAGAGACAGGAAGAGCTTAAAAAGGTTACCGACACTTAGAGCAATTTATATTACGTGGGATTTCTCTGATCCTGTAACTTTGCAGAAGAAGGCTGGTGAAAAGGTACTGAACAATGAGACCTTTTTTTCTCCAGCTGCTACTCTAACTCTGAATCTAAATACATTTCCAAGAGCTCTGTGCCAATCGTCTTACGCCCCAACACCACGCGCAACATAAATATCAATTACATACCATCCTTATTTTTGATGCAGGCCAGAGTGATATAATCCATGTGTTTCTGTATTTGCTTTTGTAAGGCCTTTTCTCTTATTCCCCTGAGATGCAGCACTTTAAGCAAAGATTTTAGGTCCTCTGGATCAGTGATCCTCCACCACCCATACTGCATTTCTAAATCAAGACAAGCATATAAACACTTTGCAGGAATTCTGTATGCGATCACACACAAACAGACTAGTAAAATCATCTAGCTACATTCAATAGGCAAATTATAAAAAAAATAAAATGCAGTATCATAACGGCACCGCGGAAATTCTCCTTCGCATAGCTCCATCTTGTTGCTGTACTACACTTACCTTCTGGTATAGGTTTAGGGTTGGGATAATCTACTGGTTTGGCTACTTCAACTGCTGTAGAAGGGACAGGAGCTGTTTTTTCAGTCTGCAGTGCTGGTGATTCACTCTTACTTGCAGGAACGCTAGATGCCAAGAATGAGTTACCGTTCACTTCTGATAATCCCCCAAGGGCGGGCAAAGGAGATGAAAATGGAACGTTTGACGTAAGAACCCCCGTAGGCCATCCACAGAACTGAAGTCCCATTATAGGTAGTCCAGTCTTCATCTGCTACACAGAATATATTGTTAACACAATCACAACTACTGTTAGTAATTATTACCGAGAATTATGGGTAGGATGCTATTTGTCAAATAATAATCAAAACATTAAGGAGGCCTTTACTCAGTACTTTCTGATTTGTTTAAGAAAAACTAATGTAATACTAACAAGTCATGCTCCTTATTAGGGCTCTGTTAACACTTAAAAAATAATAGCTTTCAAAAGGGAGGGTGTGGTGTGTCCCGTTTCTGAAAACTAGTTTTTACTTATTTAGTTTTCATTTAATACCAGCAGCCAATCTCCTAAAAGCCAAATTCAATTAATGAAATACATGTACAAGATAGCACATCAGCTTAGCTGATTTTCCTCAATTGTTTTTTGTCAAAAAATGTCCAGTATTGTAAAACATCCATAACATGGAATTAGTTAACATTTAGAAACAGGAAAAAAATAAAGATATGAAGATACAATGGTAGCACTTCCGTGAAACAATCTGTCTGAACAGAAATTCTGCCCAAACAAGCACAAATTCAGACTATTCGAAAACTCATTTATTTACCTGCAGTGGTGACAATGCAAAAGGACTTAGTCCCATTGGACTCTGCGCAGCGGTTGAGCCCAGAAGAGGTGATGGAACGGGTGAAGGTGACTTTGATGGTGGATGTGACTGAGGAGTAAGTGAGGTTGCAGTAGCTGGTGTATCTATTTGGGTAACTGACAGGTCGTCACAGGGTATTCTCGGCAAAAGGCTGAACCACTGTCTGCTCTTCTCAGTAAGAGTCTTTAGCAACTGATCATTTGGAATTAGTGGAGAATTGTAGAACTTTCCTGCCCCACTTGCATTGGGACTGAAAAGATTATTAGAATCAGGCTTCTCAGCGGTGCTCTGTGCTATCGCGGGCTGAAGACTGCAGAGAGAGTTTTTGGAGTTGCTCGGATAAGGTAACATGCAGCCATTTGCTGCACTGCCATTAGGTTTTGGGGACATAATATCGGACTCAGGTGGCATCTTTGCCACCTCCAACAGTTTGCTTAGTTTTGAAAACGACCCAGGCTTTTGTAAAAACAAATTAGTATTGTCCTTTTCTTTCAGATCTTCCTTTTGCTCACAGCGAGCTGCATTTAAACAGTGTAATTTTATTTCTGTATCAAATTCTTCTTCTTTGATATGCATGCTTTCTATCTTTTTTAACTTCTCTCTCTCTTTTGCAATTTCTTCTAGGCCTAAAAATGTACAAGACACATAGATGAAATATAACTGACCAACTAATTAAAACCATTTTCTATCACTGTAGTTAAATTTAAAAAAAAAGACTTTACTTTTGGCTGAACACATGCTAGAGCACAATGCCTTTTCTCCTTTATTTTTCCTTTCATTGAGGAAAAATAACCTCAACATAGTTAACATAGCTACAGCATCTTCCCTTAAGATGCATATACATGTGAAGCAGCTTGCCAGTGCAAAGTCTTTGGAAGGGACACATTTTTGCAAGTCTCCATGCTTTATCAAAAAAATCCCCTGTTTATATCAAGAGTACAACAATGTTTCTAGCCTTAAAGCTTAGTTTTGTGAAAGACCATTTCATTCCGCTCACAGCCAACCACAAAAAGGAGGACCAAAAGTCCAGTTGTGAAATCAAATATTCCCCAAATACTGAAACACAACATCAAATATTTTACCTCTTTCAATAAAAACCATTAACAACTTTGACTGCGATGCAACGTCAACGCTCTGGAAAGTTTAAAACTCTTTCAAGAGCCACCCAACGTGACCCCTGGCACTGTATACACAGCTAAGCAGGCAGATGCAATCAGACAGCCTAACACCTAAGCAATTTAAAGTACAACAAGCAGAAGTTGACAAAAGCCAGTTTCTTCAAGCATATCTTATGAAAAGGAGAAACATTCTTCTGTCTGTTATGCCTTCCTCGTCTTTCTCAACCATTTCTCTTCTATCCTTACACTGATGAGTCAATTTAGACAAAACATGTTAAAAAGTGCAAAATGGGATCAAAAAGTGTCAGGAAAAGGACGAGAAGGTACAAAATCCAACATTCCAACTTCTTAAATTATTTTCATCAGACACTGCAATCGCAAATAAACAAAGTCCTGCTCACAGAACATCCACAACAGTTTACCTGTGCTTTTTGAAAAATCATGATTTCTACCCTGATAATTAAAACTTCAAAATGCGTCCACAGTTACGGTGTGTGCCGAGATACACACAATTCTGAGTATCGGCATAAGAACCAAAATGATTACGTGAAAGAAGTATTTTTTTTAATGGACAGATCATTCAACAGTTTACGTCTCACATTTCCAATGTTTAGATAAAGGAATTAGGAGTGAATAAACTGTAGTTTGCCACTTCATTAAACTCTAAGAGCTAAGGGGAAGAGGGAGTAGTAGAGAACTTAAAAACATGTCTATTAGGTTATTCAGGGAGAATTTCATTAAGACAATACATTAAAAATTAGGAGCTTGCACTACAGTTTTTGCCTAAGACTTCTGTGTGTTTTTTTGGTTGTTTACTCTCCTAAGACAGTTAGGTGTATTTTCAGTATTTTTCTTTGTGTACAATTTCTGAAGCATTTGGGAATTGATCTGCTTAAAATACAACAAATACAGTGAACAAAAGGAAGGGAAGCAGTACAGCGTACGATAGTTTACCTTCCACATCCAGCTACTCATGTGCAAAAGGGTTCCTAATACACAGCATAAAATAACGCAGAACAGGGGAGACAGAAGTATTATTTTTTTAAGCTGCTCATTTTAGAAACGTAACTTCAAGATCAAGATTAGATTTAGGAAAAGTTCTGCAGCTTATTTATGGGGCCAAAATAGGGCTGAGAGTTCATATCATGGTGTAATGTTACAGTTGTTCTATTTAAATGCTCTCTACAATGATGCAGTTCTCATGAGATAGGGCATCTGATGCGTCTCAGACTTTTTGTTATTTTTTTAGGGGGAAAATTTTGAGAGTAATGGTGATTTGCTTCATCTATATCTGAATTAGAATGGTTTTTTCTGTGACCAAAATGAAGGCTCATGTTTAAAAACTATAATATTCACAACAACATCAGATTAACACATATTTTCTGCATCTATCCAATTTAAAGTGTGTGAAAAATTCAATCACAGTTGGTATACGACTGTCAACAACCACACAATTACATTTTAATTTTAGGAAATAGAACTTCAGCATTTGCTGGATTAGAAGAGAGATAAGTTGGTAAAATACAGAGACTAAATCATACTGTAGATTAGCAAATGCAGTACTTCACTATATGAGAATAATGTTCCTGTTTTTGCAGACATATATCAAATCTTCAAGCACAGACTAGTCTTGTGCATTTGCACAAAATATAGCAACTCAAAAGAAATTTTTTTGCATTCCATTGTCATCCCAGCTTTCATACACAGAGTTCATCACCACAGGGAAATGTGAAACAGGCCCAAAAATATCCTATGGCAGATAAATATTAAAAAGCATAATACATAGAACTACAACAACTGAAAATTTCAAAAAAGATTAGTTCTCGTTTTGAAAGACATTAATTGATACTTCATAATCATAAAGAGTATCAGAGAGCACCGTATGAATAGCGAGGGCTACTGACATCAGCTTGCTAAGCCCCTGGTTGCAGGTGAAGCCTGAAGACCTGGCTGCACACAATTCCAGCCTACTGAGATGGCACAGCATGTCCTGGCGTGACACAATTCCTTTATGCTTCTTACCTTCACCACTTTCCATGCCTTCTACAAAAACACCACCGCACTGGGGCAGAATCCAGTATCGGCGCCTGTAACGATCTTGACCAAACATCATTGAACGCAAACAGTGCGAAGCTTCAAATAACTTCTTTCTGTACTGGCTTTGTTGCTGTTTAAAAAAAAGAGAAAGCATGACAATTCAACAGGAGGAAGAATTTGTTATAACAGAAAAGTGTTTCCTGACTGCCAGACTGAAGAGCAGTTCAAGGGTGACGTGAGGAGGCTCTCAGAGATTTTGAGATTTTGTGTGTGTGTGTGTGTGTGTTAGGTGATAATCTACTCGCAACTGCTGCATGATGATTTTACTTATAGAGCTCCTTTTTAGAAACATATTTTGTGATGGTAGGTCCTGTCTTTTTAACACCGATTCGCAGAGGACAACAAGATCAAAGATTTCATTGCAAAAGAACAGCTGAAATCCTATCAATTACACAGAAACCGCAAATGGCAAACAGCACTGAAGAGAGCTGACACTGCAGCTCCTGATGGGAAACTAATGAGGTATTTTAAGCGGCTAACAGAAGAATAAGAACAATAATGTCTGAAAATAAGTACGTATTCAAACACAAACAGTCCTCTGAGGGGGGCTAACAAGGTTTGAATTTGCTTATTCAGTTCTTGTTCTGCTAAATTAACACTGCTGGAAGTCAGGTGTAATTCTGGACTGCTAATTTATTACAATTTGAAACATGAGAGAAATCAAGAGACAAAGCCTTAAATGATGCGTTTTCTAATAGGAATAATAAAAACATGGGCTGTGAGTACCCCTATCTACTGCATTCTGTCTTTCTCTTTGACATTTCTCTTCCTATTCTCTTGTTTCTTCTTCCAAAACCTGAAGCAAAGACGACTCTCTGTATTGGCCTAGAACACAGGTATGGAAATCAGCCAACTGTAGAAGGGAATGAGAACTGCAATCGTTTCTATAATGGAAAAGTCGTCGCTTCTTGTACACAGAATTTATCATCATTTTCTAGGATCAACAAATAGAACTATATCAATTAGTTCTGGATAAAAAAGATATTACTTTTATTCTCAGATGTGCAAACACATTGTCAACATCTTTCTAATCGTCTTTTGAGTCATATCCACTTAGTGCCGCTAGACTAAACTCACAATTCAGGTGTCATGAACACCAGCATCATTCACATTTTCACGAAACAAATGCAGATCCTTATTTCAATTTGTATTAAGCTGGAGCATTGAAAATGATGGTTAGTATTCTAACTCATTATATCCAGCAATCAAGTCTGCAGTATAAGACAGACTAATGACCTCTCACCTTTGTCAGTTTTTCAATCTGCTTCTCTAGTTCTTCAACACTTGCTGTCTGGTCCCCATCATCCTATAATCACACCAAATTTATTTAAAGATAAATTCATACTAACATCGTACAAATATTAGAGTAAAAAGACCTACCAGAAAATAAGAGGCATATTCTAAGGGTAAAAAAGTTCAAATTTTGTGCTTGTTGAATATATTTGACTAGGAGCAGTGTAACTGGTAAAAATGTATCTTGAGTCTTTCCAAACCACCCTAGATGCATACGACGGAGAAAGTTCATGGTCAAATGTTCACTGAAAACATTCATTTACTGGAAAAAAATAATTCAGTTTGTGCATGAACACTTAAGAATACAGAACTTAAATCTTCATTTCTGTGAAGCTTTTCATTTCTCAAATTCACATCTAAATGTTTTACATGCATGAAATAATGCAATCTGTCAAAATCTTATCAACCAGTCTTTGGTCAGTGCACACTTGCATGTTATTTCAAGGTCTACAAGAAAGTGCAGAACCACTTTAAATTACCAGTCTGCTATAAAAGTTCCAGTATAAATCTTTCTGATTTTTTAAGAGGAATGCACCCATGACTAAGTCTGTGGTTCTCTTCTTCCTGACATGGTTTAAAATGAGAGTTTAAAAATTAAATTCATAGACATTATAATACTTGAAATAACCCCAGAATAACAGCACGAAGGGCTGCTCCTACCCTAGAAACTAGCTGGGTTTCTAATGAGTGTTTGCAAAGATTTCAGTTCACCTACGCTGTATACATGAATTGTTCAAGCAGCCATAGCCACAGCACCCATAAAACTTTTGACACAACCTTGCATAAATGCAACACCCAGGGCACTAAAATGTAGCATTCGGTATTGCTTGTCTCTTATCAGTCTTCATCCAGTAGAGCATTTCAGAGTTCTACAGTGAATCTTACAGGCCTGTGACACTTCTATTAAAAAAAATCTTTTGTCTATTGTTAATACAGTTCAGCTCAACAATCTAAAAATATTTCAGTGATCCTTCCTGGATCTTGCCTGATACTGACCAGTAAAATATATCGTCCTGTGATCAAATATAGTCAGGCAGTGACTGACTAGAAAAATTATGGAAAAAATACACAGGAAAGTCACAGGCAAGCCTTATAAACTTTACACTTCTTTCTTTGTTAACTAACAAATGATCTTTATTTTCCTCTAAGAGAAAACTACAGTTATGCTAATTTGCTAACAAACCTGCAGTTCTCTGGATTTGGTACTATAACTTTAGAATTTCAGAAAAAATAAGACTAATTCAAAACAGTAAGCAGGTAAAAATAAATAAATAAATAAATAAATGCCCAAACCTAAACAAAACCAACCAAACAAGAAACCCAGACAAACCTACTTAGGCCCATACTATACCTATCAAAAAAGAAAAGAAAAAAATAAAATAAAACACTCCAGAAAATAAACTTATTGCAAATATTTAAAAATTATTATTAGAGGTAAGTTTTCCTTTTTCCTGCAAGATTTTGGGGGAGTAGTGCCATATTCCAGAGAAACAGAAGGAAAAACAGCTTTTAAGTTCCTAGTTAATCAAGTTTCAACACACTTAATCTCCTACCTCATCCTCACAAACTTCTGCCTTCTTTCCTTTTTTATCCTCTTTGTCCTCTTCATCCTCATCATCCTCATCTGCCTGATCATCGCTGTCGTCATCATCATCATCATCGTAATCACTGTCCCCCGCCTTTCGCCTGCGCTTGCGGCCTGGCGTCGGTGTCTCCAGAGAGTGCTGCTCCTCCCCTCCATCGCCACCTCCTGTAGCATCTCTCTTGCCAGTTTTCTTGGCATGAATGATTCGAAGCCTTGAAACACATGACAAGGGGTGAAATTATGGAGCGTGTCTGGAGCATAAACATACCTTGCTTCCTAGGTGACTGAAAGTAAATCGTAAGTTTTAGATTCAAATTAGCTCTTCTGTGCTAATACGACTTTGGATTTCCTCAATGTTTAGTGCCATTAGTCAACATGAAAAAATTCCGGTGACAAAGCCCCGTAAGCCTCTTACTCAGTCTGAGTGGAATTTCTGTTTCTCTCAGGTGAATTTTATTACGTCACCGCTTAGAAGAAACAAAACAAGAAAGATTTTTAAAAGTCAGGAAAGACAATCAGAAGAAAGAACCATTTCAAATTTTTTGCATTGAAAATATGATCATTAAAATACCTGTGTCCGGGGTGGGGAGGAAGGCAAAAATCCTCAGTTGGAAGTAATGAAATTATTTACATTCACAAGGCAATAGTAATGTTGACTATTTTTTGTTAGTTTGCTTGTTTCATATGTTTTTTAAAATTATCATGTAATATTTGACTTTAGTGCTTTGGCTGATTTTTTTATTCTAGGACGCGCTTTCTTTTCTGAGAAATCTTAGCTACCTAAGCTATCAGGAGATTACTCAACCAAACTCTCACTTCTCCTTTTATGAAAGAAAAGGGAAACTTACATACCAGAAATTATGGTTGTAGTAGACCTTCTTCTTCTATAAAAACCCTATAAGACAAGATTCCACACAGCAAAAATTATAGTTCCACCTATCAGGGAGCTAGCAGGCAAACATGCTGAATCACAGGAGGTATAAATAGCCAGGCCTAACCAGTCACTTATAATGCAGACCAAAAATGCAACTGACTTAGAAGAGATTCATAAACGTGTAGAAAAGACAAAGATTTTTGTAAGAGATGGTTGGAAGAAGGTAGGATGGGAAAAGTAGAGTGATAACGACAAACACAATTACCAGCACGTAATTTTTCCTTGTCGTACTTCTCTCTCTTCCCAGCCTACAAAACAATATTCCATACAGCAAGTGGCTACAAGTATGATGAGTGTTGTAGAAGTACCAGCTTCTGTGCACACTGACATAGGCATCAGCTTTCTACAACGCCGATGATAAACAAAGCCAGCCCTCAACAGCGGATTTAAAGGGAGCTGTCACTGCTCAGGTGCTAGCAGCACTTCTTTTTAAAAAGACCATTAGCAAGAAATCATCAAGGGGACTTCTGTTTGCTTGAAAGCAGTTGAGCTTTGCCTTTTTTTGTCTGTGGTGGGTTTTTTGGTGTGATTTTTTTTTTATGCAGTGGCTAATCCGCTGGAGAATTTAGAAAGTTTTATACTTTCATCTTTCCAATACAATTGGATTTTTAGCTATTTTAGCAATTTAAAATATTTTTTGATCTAAAAAAAAAAAATTCTCAAGCCTTCCAGTGAATTTGGAAGCAAGTAACATTTTCAGGTCTGGTTCAAAAAGCCTCAGCCTCACTGAGTATCAGTATCACTCACGAAAAAAAAATTTCCTTTTTAGGAGGGTAACTTCAAATCATCAAATCCTCTTTATCTGGACTGCAAATTCCTGCCTATACACAGGAATTCACTATCAAACAAAGCCACTAGTCAATGATTTGATTGACTGCTGCATGACTGGACAATTTCAGAGACAAATTCGACTAAGATAATCTTGAAGGCAATTCAATACTAAAGCTGGCAGCTGTAGGTTCAATAACCAGCGAACACCTCATCTTTCATATGCCTACAAGAAACGAGAAGCAGCAAAGGCGGCTACTTTTGCTGAAAGCAAAAGCAGAGATAAAGTGCTGTCAAGCACTAAAGGAAGCCTGCATGATACTACAGATTGTAAGGATGAAAATGAATCAGAGATATCTCTTTTAGCAGTGCCATAAGCATAAGAAGGCAGCAGTCTGTCTGGATCCAAAGTGGCGTGGAGGTACAAACCGAAGACAGTATATGTTAGAAAAACTCTCCAACTGCTTATAGGGTAGCATAATTTTCCTGCTACTACTGAGACATATGACCCACTGAGAAAATAAAACCTTCACTCGGAAAACTGCTTCATCCTTCTCACTTCCAGGTATATAGAAAAATGACACCTGCAGCCATTAAGAGAATTACAAAGTCTGCTGGCCCATAAAAAGAGTGGCCCATGAGACATTCCGATGTGTGACTTAAGTCTGCTCTAACCTGTAATGGCTGCTAGATCACAGCAGGAAAATTCATCTTTTGACTTAATTTTCATGTCTTCCTTATGATTTTTGCACATAAATATTAACACACTTTTAGCACACTTCAGGTTGGGCCTCAAAAAATTAGTTTCCCATATCAGCATTACCACCTCCTGCCCAAACTCAGGGCGTTACTTCTCCCCTCATACAACAACGCTTTGGGTATACCATCATCACTTAAGAGCTGAGATGGCCTCACTGGAAAGAAATTAACTTACAAGGAACATGCCATAATACTGGCATGTTACAAAGAACACTGTTGCAGTGAAATATCTTGTTCTGCAGTATCTAGTCTCGTAAAGAAACAGATATTGCCTAATCCTTCAAGTAGCTATACTTCATTTTATTCCCTTTTATATTCACCAAGCTATAGAACAGGCGCCAAGGAGAAAACATGTAATGGGAGAGGCTGAGGTTACGGTTTTCTTGTTAAGAAACAGCTGGATCATCTCAGGTGAGAGTCTCCTGACTACAATTGTGATACAGAAAGCATAAAGAAAGATGAACTGATTGCATGAGACAGGTGCCTTTACAAAAATGTCGATAAGTATAAAGATTTGTATCTAAATAAGGTAAGAGAAGGAATTGGATGCAACCCTTCATTGACCATCAGCCCAACAGGAACAGTCCCGGCAGCTCAGAATTCAGTTTCCAACCATATACACTATATTTCTCAAGGAAATTTGTTCAATAACCCTAAGAGGGGAAAAAGAAAAATTCCAGAACAACCCCCACCCCCAAAAAAAACCCACATCCCTATAGGCTTTTACACAATGATTCCTTTTTCAGACTTTAGATTTTGTAGTTTACAAACACAGGTTTCCGTATTATTTTTTCGTCCCCACCCTCGATATCCAGTTGAGGAGCTAATCTCATTAATATCAGAATGTAAGCACACACAAAAAAAATCACTTAGTGAAAACCTTTGATACAGGGAGAACCTATTCTCATCCCACTTGGATATACTCCAAGACAATCTGGACATAGTGGTACAAAGGTTTCCCACAACAAACACTGGCAAACCAGGCCAGGTGGAATAAAGCCACCAGCTGTCAGCATCCCTTATTCTATCACTATACACTTCCCAAGCATGATGGGCTTGTGTTGGGGGCCATGTAAAGGTCTGCATGTGTATGAAAAGAGCACACATCTGATGATCGTGTGGTTGAGTAGTCCAGAAACCAGATATTCCTATGCAAAACTGTTTGGGACTGGGAGGCTTAAAAACTAGACTAAGATTCGAAATGGATGAGGAAGATAACATGCATAAGAATGAAGTCTGGAAGAAGAAAAAAAGACCAAACAAAAGACTGAAATGGACAGGTTTCTTTTCAAAGAAGACCTAGAACAGTTGTAAGAGTTTGAGAATCACCAACTGACATAATAAAGAAGAAAACATTGTTTACAGTTATCAAAGAAAGCTCTTCTAAAGAGCTTCTTGGAGTTCATTAGAAAAAAACAGTGGAAAACATAAAGATTTTAAACCAAAGATGAGAGGGATTAATCAAGTCCAGTGGATTCAAAGAAGCTGAAGAGCAACGTTTCTGGACACTCCTACGATACTTACGTGCAAGAATAGGGACAGCACTACTGGATCCTGACATCCACACAAGGAGAAAACACAAGAGAGAGAGAAATGACTGTAGAAAGGAAGCAGAGCTTGGGACTTCAGGGTATTATGCCCACAGTTTGAAAAGGAAGAAAAGAGATCATGAGGAAAAGAAAGGATCCTACATCTACAAGTACTTACAGTTCGACGGAGGGAGAGAAAGACCAAGCAGTTGCTAAGGAGACAAGGACAGGTAAAGGTCCCACTCCACTAATGGACAGTTGGCTACATCAGAACTTCAAAACCACTTCTTAAACTATATCCCATAGAGGGGATACAGATGAAGACAGGAAAAGCTATCTGGATTGTCCTAAAAGATAAAATATATTAACTCTGTGCAGACTGGGATCTGCAGTATTAGTAGAGAATTTCTTTTTATTGGCCTAATTTTTTTTCCTCTACCTCCCTCTTGTCCTTCTTCTTTACTTCTTTCCTTCTTCCTTCTGAGGTACATTAAAGGGAAAAAAGGGAGACATAAGATTAGAAACACAAGTACCTAAAGCAAGGAGTAAGAAAGGATTCACTGTTCCTAGTAAGAGGTAAAGATGACTAAGAAAAAAAACCAAGAAAGCAGAGTCTGGCTATGCATTTTTACCCCCTGTGATTCATGAACTTTATGCCTTCCCGCTTCCTGGTAGTTGGAGCCGTTACGCTTGCTGTATGGAATTTTGTCTTGTAGGATGGGAGAACAGTGGATATGAAACTTACAACCCTTTAAAACTTCCAATTTTACCTTAAATAAAAAATACAAAAAATATCACAAAGTTTGAATTCTACATATGATCCCTAGTTATAGGGAACAATGCAACATCAACAGATGGGAAACATTAAGATAACATTATATAAACGAGCAAAATCCAATAGTCAATTGTTGTATGAAAATCACATCTTCTTAAAATACCCTTCAGAATGAACACTGGTAATTATGGTAGGTCCAAATAAACGTTGATGATAATGTCAACAGCAATTTGACAGTTCCTGTAATACTGCAATGAAAAAAAAAATTCACTTTCTTCCAAAGAATACAAAATGGACTTGACTTTGCTCCAATCTCGAGGGACACTCTGAATCTCATGCATCTCTAATAGATCCACATCCGTCTTAATTTAGCAGTTCAGTTACTAACTTCTTGGTAAACCTGCAACTGCATCAGCTAATTTTGTCCTTAGAACCAACTGCCACATAGCAGCGTACGTGAGCAAATGCACAAAAGCGATATATCTTAGTATTTAAGGAAACAAAACTTACTTCCGAAGTTTGCCTTCAACCATCCATTTATCTCTCCTTAGGTTTGACATATAATCAATGTTTTTATCAATTTCACTGTCAAAGACAAAATAATCCATTAACTGTGAACTTACATTTCTTTTTCTGACAAAACATCTACGTACAGATACTCTGTCTCAAAGAACTCTCTTGGAGAAACGTTCAGAATTCAAAATAAATAATTTTAAAGGTAGGAAATTCTAGTACTAGGAATGCCGATACAGCTTACTGCTGCAGTTATGTCAGGCAGTCTTTATGTACAGTATCACTCACGTATTAATGCGCTAAGAAGCGCATTAATCAAACAATTTGACACTTGCTTCCATAGTTCTAATTCAATGTCAAGCCTCTGGATGCATTTGCCACGAAGCACCTTGCCCTGCGCTGAAGGCAAAGTTATTGCTGGCAGATCTATGGTATTCTAGCTGGGATCCATGTGATCTACAAACTAACGTTCACTCTTCACCAAAAAATAGCGCTTCAGTACAGTGACTGTACTGAGAGTCCACTTCTGAGACATGCCAGCCTCAATATTTTAGGAGGTTATGGCAGTTTGCATGGTGAAAATAAAGAAACTCAATTCTGAATGGTATTTTCTAAAAATCTAACTTAACAGTTGGTCATCTGCAACAAGATGGTTTCTTACTCTGATGCATTTGATCAAAACACATGACTCTTGCACAGTGCACGCACGGCACTCACACTGCCCATTTCTGCTATTTTTCAGCTTTGGAAGCCAGGAAGCATCTCTCCCACTCTCGCCGTACACAGCTTTGATTCACTTTTGCAGTGTACTGAAAGCATCAGAATTCATCAGGAAACAAAAGAGCACTCAATTCAGTGATAAAAGACTTCACCACAGTCAGTATGTACATGGAGGTACAGGTACCCAAAGGTTGGCACTTCCCAAGTTTTAAAATGTTGTTTAACACGGAGGTTTTTTAAATTATGGAATGCTATACATTACTGACCACAACCAGAGTATACACCTCCATGAATTATTACTGTGACAAATCAGGCTTGCCACGTCAGCTTATGACCCTAGTTAAAGTATGTGCACAAGAGGAGTTTTAAAAGAAAGGAAAAAAGGGAAAACGAGTACTGCAGAAGCCTTCTACAAATCTTCTAAATTATTTGGCAGATCACCCAGCAAATTTGTTTGTAAACAACCTCATGTTTTACTCTGAAAATAGATGGAGAAATTTTGGTACAAGCTTTGAAAAAATAACAACTTACAGACCAAACATGGAAAAATTCTACTCTTCCGTCATACCAGAAGTACACAAAGGTAAGAAGCAGTAACATGGCAAATTTCAGCCTTCATTGTAAGAACATCAAGAAACCTCACAGGATGTACAGTATTTTTAAACTAGAGTGTTTTTATAATTTTACTTTTACAAACCTGTTTGGAAAAAATCTTACCTTACTACGCTTTTGCTGCATGCTAATTCATTGACAAGAAAAGCAAATACTGACGCTTTCTGAGCTGGAGTATGTGCCTGAAAAGCTTTTGTCTTCAAGCTCTCGGTCAGCTCAGTCTGCCCACAGTGAGCTTCCATAAATATCTGCAGAATCTCAGACACATTATCTCGATTGATACCAACATTCAGTAAGTGCTCCCCAAGAATAGTTTTAGCCTAAAAAGAATAAAGACATTTCAAACAATCACAAATAAAAATCTTATTTTCCTCTGCAAGCTGTATTAATTTTTTATAAAATAGTGGGGTGGGTTTGTTTGTATTTTCATATAAGGACTTTAATAGTCTTTAAAACTATTCAAATGTAAATCTTGAAGAGGGTAACAAATTATAGTGTCTTCACCTCCAAATTTTAAAGAACAGAGACCGCGTTGAAAAAGATGAAATAGGTTAAATGAAAAAAAGACACAGTCCAACCAGAACTTGATGAGATACAATCATGCTACACAGAGTTCTAGAGTAGAAAAGAGCTATGCTGGCTTAAAAAAAATGGATAATAAGAAAGAGAATCATGAATGAAACAGAGTTTTGATTAAGCGATGTAGAGAGCAGGCTTTGAGAAAGAAAAGGCAAAGTTCACTGACAGTATAACATGAGGGCAAGAATGAAAGGGGAGGAAGAAAAGGAGTTAAAATACATGGTCGCAGATGTGACAGTGCCCTACACAAATTTCAAATAAAAATGAGAGAGAGCAGAAAAAATGCCCAGAAATACATCACTTCCGGAAAGTGACAAGTCTGACAGGCCACAGAAAGTCTTTGGACAACATCAGAGCAGTGACACCAAAGAGAAGAATTAAGAAAGAGAATGGAAATGCAAATCAGAGAGGTGTCAAAGATGCATTATGACGAATGCATTCATAAATACAGGGTGTTCACTATGGACTTTTTTTTTTTTTCCTTCTTTTTATTTCACCTTGTATCCTGTAACAAGTCCCGGATCACAAACAGCTGCAGAGACAAGCTTTACAAGCAAGTCTTGTACTTCTCCCATGCTGTCTCCTATGTTAAGCAAACCCTCCTGAAGAACGCTCAGGGAAGGGACATCCACGTTCACATCAAAGCCCAGAACTTTACCAAAGTTACGCAGGAACTGTACTACCATGAGACAATCTGAAAACGTGCTTCCATTGAGAACAAGGCCTGGGATGCGAGGCAACTCTGGCAAAGGCTGAAAAGTCAAGGAAAAAAAAAAGAAAGATTCAGCAGCACCTTTCAAAAGAAAGCTTTTATGACACTAGTGAGGGAAATGGGCTCGGTATCTCCATACAACTTACAGCGTGACAGCGCTAGAAGGTAAAAGGCTGTAGAGAAGCTGCCCCCCACACCCCATACAGTAAATTTAATTTAAAGCTAAAGTAAGTTTATCCTCTGACATATTATAGGAGGCAAGAGACTAATAAATACTTACATTTCGGCCAGGAGGTGCACTCAGGCTCTTTTCTGAGCCAAAATACTATAAAAGGTGGTGTAAAAATATGTGGGGAACATAGGGAAGGAAATTCACTGGCACAGAAGGCTTGAGCCTGAGGTATGTCAAGTCCTGAGGGCCAAGAACTAAGAACACGTAAGACTGGGAGAGCAATTTTTTTGCATAACAGCTTAGGATAGTTGTACATACAAGAAAAGCTCTGTGTACTGAGACGGTACACATATTCCTGCTGTAAAAATAACTCAAGAGTAATCAATTCTTTTGAAGCAACCACGAGTGCTTTTTGGGAAGGAGGCCACTTTTAAACACAATGCTTTTCATTAACTAACCATGTGCTACATTAGTGTCTGTAGTAACTTGTATACACCTCAAACACTTAAATCCAGACCAAAACTTGAATGATTTGAGAGCAGCTGAAAGAAAAATTTACTGTCACAGTAGCAAAACACAGAAACAAGAAGCAGGAAAATAAGTTTACATTATTCTGATTACCTTCTGGTCTGCTAAGCACATATCTTCATTAGGCTTCTTCAGCTCTTTTGCCATTTCTAATTCCAATCTTCGCTGTTCCAGTTTACGTTCTTTATTTAATCGTTTTTCATCACGTTTCTCTTGCTTTAATCGCTCTTTTTCCTTAAATAGAATTAAAAGAGCAGAAAACGAAATCCACGTATTATACTTAAAATGGAACAATCTAAGAATTTGAAAAGCACTACTTACAGAATCTTAGTAACTACCACAGCAATTAAGGAACCTGTAATCATGTAAAGGGAAGGGAGAAACTAGAGAAATAGAAAAAAAAAAAATCACTGAATTTGTGAGCAAATATAACATTCACTTATTTTTTTCCTGTCCACATGGAAATGGATATTGAGCTTGGAGCACTGTGTTTCATAAAGATGACTGAGTGAAAACATGGTACAGAACTGTCACACATGCAAGGCGTAGGATTTCAGAGGCCCCGCTTACACACAAGTATCATCAATATGCATCTGCCAAGAGCAGAGATCACTCAGGAAAGCAGCAGGTGGGAAGACCTTTCTGTGCAACACATAGTTTAAAAATTCCAATGATACATAAACTGGATATGAATCGCTGATAAAACACAACTGATCTTTTCAGTACACACAGCTCTTGGCCTTGAGTTACCGCGCACTTAGTGCACAATCTAAAAATGGAACAGGCATTACTATCTTACTTTGTACAAGAACACAGGGATAATCAAGTGAAAAGCCAAGCATCTATTCCCTTGTGTACTTTTCTTAGGTAATTACTTTTTAACTATCTATAATGCAACAGAAACTACTGTATTATTTCAAACCAACAAAGCTAAAAAAGTTTCTAATTTTATTTACCGCAGCGTCACCTGAATAAGCAGGATGTGGTATTCCTGAAAGAGAGGATTTTCCTCAAGCGTCCTCAGTCATGAACAGGAGCAATGTGGTTACAAATGCTTTTCAAGGCAAGGCTAAAGACTTTTCCCTTATTTCGCAACCTTCCAATGAAATTGAGACCTCTCAACTGGTTATAAGAACAAGTTCTATGACAAAGCTACTTTTACATTAGCTTAAGAACAGGGAAACCTAACTGGGGCAATATATGCCAGTGTAAACCATCACCTTCAAAGTAAAAAAGTTTCTCTTAAGTTTAAATAGAACTGCCTGTATTGCAGTTTGTGCCTATTGATTCTTGTCCTCCCACTGCCACACACACAAACCAAGCAGGACGTACGGGCACAAAGACTCTGCTCTTCTGCAGAATAAAACCATGAAAACTTCAAACTTTCAGAGCTTAATACTCACTTCTGCTTTTTTACGTGCCTCCATGGCTTTCATAAGCATCATATGTTGTCTTCTCCTTTCTCGTTCCTATTGAAGCAGGTAAGATTAGAACAAAACTAATCCACATTTTCAAATCGGTAAAAAAGCTGAGTAACAAATTTAGCATTAATAGACAAGTCACAGTAAATACTAAATATAGGACAAGAATGGCCAAGTCTGTGCATGTTTTAGTTCAGGTTTAGAAAGCAAATACAAGAACAATCAAAAGCAAAAAGGTAAAGCAATGAACATGGAGACAGTGTAAAAAAGAAGCATACAGATTTTACTTATGGTCAGTTGTGATGCTCCTTCATAAGCTGGCAGAACGAAAAGCATAATGGTTGGCTGGAACAGGTCAGTTACCTTACATCTGCTATTACAGAACTTGCAATTTACTTCTTCTATAGCCAATTCAGTAGAATTTTAAACTCGACGTTTTCAAACATTGCAAATATTATTATTTTTGTAACCAAGCAACAAATTTATATGGTTCATTTTCTCAGCTCTGGATCACTTTTAATCAAGCTAGTGGTGGTGCATGTACATACTCAGTGACACTGATGCTTTACTGAGGATTTACTGATGCCTGTCCCACAATAAATTATGTCAGTAACTTCAAATGCACTAAGGAGCTGTATTCTACAGCATTACGGATGGCGAGGGTTGCCTTACAAACTGTAGAGTAAATCTTGTCCCCAAGTAAAGGCTATGGCAATTTTAACATCTAAATCAGTGAGGCTAGGATAATATCCTAACGTTTTGCTGTATGCTGATAACGTTATAAATTGACCGCTGACTCAAGCTCATTTACTTAGTACCGTATAAACTTAGGAAACACATCATTCTGCATTCTGAAACAGGTTAATTCAAATTGTATTTAAAATGTCTGGATTAACTCTCAGTGAATGGGACACGGCTTGCAAAAACTATCCGAGCGACTACCTATTATTTTTGCATTAATTAATCCCTGATTTTATACAGCAGTCCAATTTATACTGGGACATCAGCAAAATAGATTTCTGGTTAAAAACCTTGTTTATTCATTGCCATGTTCAATTTATACACATGTTCAAGACATGTAGGTTTTTTCCCCTTAACAGACAAGACAAGCAGATGTATGCAATGCACTGTGCTGTAAAGCCATGCAGCAGTATGTAATATGACAGCAGCCAGTGCTACATTTTATGCATTGCTATGACAACCATATCACAACCAAATCACAATGCGGTGTTAGATGTACAAAAATAAACATACCCATACCATATCTAGTCTATGCCTCTCCAACTCCTGGTAGAAAGAGTTGGCACAACATTATGAAACAGAAATCACAAAGTCATAAAACCACTTTATAATCCCCCAAAAGACCCCAATACCAAAGCAAAGCAACAAATCATAAGGTGAAAGAAAATTTGTGCAGGAATCAAACCCAGAAATTTTAAAAGGGTGTATTTTGAAGACTCCCCGCCCCCCGCCACAGAGCTTAAGTAGTAGTTCACAATTGGCATTCTGTCTGGTCAATGTGTATGGATGCGTACCAACCTGGTGTTTCAGGAGAACAGCTTGCTGCCTTCGCATCTCCTTTTCCTTAAACAAAAGAACAAAAATGTATCAAAAACATCTATCAAAATTTACTTACCAAGTTGCACATGTCTGCCACACTAACAGAGCACGTCTGAACCCCACCGCCCGTAACTGGTCGGAGAGAAGGACAGACAGCATAGGTGGCAGCGCGCCTATGGAGTCGGGAGTTCCACGCTAAGTACGCAAAGAATGCCGAAGCAGGAACAGAGGTATGTATATGGACTGTACTTTCAGACATCCGTGAAAGAATTCTGTAGTCTTATATACATACAGCCTTGTAGAGAAGCAGCTATGTTTTTTGATAGAGTGTGCTCAAAAGAGTCTTGTGAATAACATTACTGCACGAGCATTTGAAGTTATTCAAACCAAGCGTCACAGAAGCAAAACTCACAGTGTGGCGCACGAAAAATTACTGTTTGCATATTTTGTGTGTGTGTACGAATGTATGTATGTCTCTGTGTGTCACACACACCTCTCTGTGTATGCTTCATGCATTTACATATATATGCACCCGTGCTACTCGTATTCATATGCCATCTCTATTTACAGTTTCATTATCAATGAACATTATTCCAAATTTACTGCTTTTATACATCAACATACATTATGCACAATAACACAGTTCTGGGGTTTTGGAACTCTTCTAAACTAACCTTTATTCGTTTTTCGGCCTCCAGTAATTTGGCGTTCGCTGCTTCTTCCTTCTTTTTCTTTTTCGCCTGTGCATGCAAAACAGGTCGCACAACAGTACCATCACTACTTGAAAAAAATATGACTAGAAATAAAGTTATGTGCCTTTAAAAGTTCAAAACTTCATTATGTATCACCTGCATGGCAATAGGTTTCTTCCCCAACACAGCCTGCATAATCAATCACTTCACAATTCATTTACTTTTTAAAAATGAAGCCAGAATTTCTAGTCTCACTTAAAATTGCTTCCTCTGGCTATTGTAACGAAGAATGTATGCACAGAAACAATAAAATATAAATGGCAAAGAGATTACCATTAATGTTTCTATGAATGAAGACTAGAAAACTAGCAATCCATCTCTACCGGTATACTGGCAAATGAGGATAGTACATCAATACATTATACCATGTACATATAAATGGAGTATTAAATCCACTGCACTTCACAAGAGCAGAGTGATTCTGCTTTAACATCTTGGTATTGCAACCTTATTTTCTAACGAAGAAATACTTACACTGTTAACTTTAGCAAACACAAGATTATTTGCGTGAAAAGTTGGAAACTCAGGATCATTTGCATGATTTGAGCCGCAGTTAATAAAAGATTAAGACAAATGTTTTAAGGCATGGTTTTGAACCCATCTCTGTAAGTCCAGGATTTTAGAGCTGTTATATTTAGGTGCATTCCTAACTGCATGTGTGACTATTACAATTCAACATTCTTTAAGATGGCAGCACAAAAATTATATTTGAGATACTATTTTTACCTCCAAAATTTGCTGAGCTCGAAGTTCTTTCTCCATTCTGATTTGCTGAATTCGCTTGATTTTTTCCTACAAGGGGAAGAAAGTTACTTCTTTGTAAAATAACAATATCGAGAAAGCAAATTTACTTCTACGTTCTAAAAAATGACCAAGCTTATACATACACACTTTTTGTCATTGAGTCTCATGCCCACTGTAGTCAATTAGAACAATGTACTTTGGAATTTTTACTAGCATTAGAACATATCTGGTATATCCCCGAAGGAATCAACACTTTGTTTTGCACAGGTGCTCATGTTTAAGTTGTCACCATTGTGTGGGTTTTTTTTAACAGCTCTAAGGGAACCAGATCTAAGTATGCCAGCAGCACTCCAATTCTATCTGGCAGTGGAGAAGCTATTTAGGAATTAGTGGAAATGGGAGCTACGACATGAAAAACACCATGTTTTGATGCGACCTCCCTGAATAAGAAATACGGGGCTCTGTCAAACCACTGTTTTCTGCCGTGGTTCCAGCAGCCGTTCGGTTCGTTACGGTACCGTGGGCAACTCTGGCAATCTGAGCACTGTCAAAACCAAAGCACGTGCTCTCGTCAGCCAGTACGAGTCACCCACATGCAACCTAGATAATACATTCACAGTTAAGAACACTTCCGTTTCTCCAGACTTTTAAAGCATTCAGGTAATTGGTGACGAGTTTGGATGCCCTAATATGTAGTTTAGGGGACTGAGTGTTATACAGCCAGAAGAGTGAAATAACAAGAAAAAGCAACCAACTTTAGTAGCAGGTTTTTAATGTCCTACTGATATCAACAAGCAATTAGGTTTACTAGGTGGCTTAAATCAAAACAGACAAAACTGGTGTGTCCTGACTATATGAACAACAACTATAGAGTTTTAAATAACACACACTGTGTGCTTTTCAATACTGAAGTTAAAACACTCCTTTTTTAACCAGCATACTTCGTAATTTTCAAAATTATGAAAATACTCCCACTTCAAAGTATAATTTTAAGGCGTTTACTTGGCTGTCACAAAGTTTACCTGCTGCTTCATGATCTTTATCTGCTCCTTTTGCTTTCGTTTTTCTTCAGCTGCCATAATAGCTAACAAACAAAAACAAACAAAAAAACTAGTATCAGCAGAACATGACAGAAGTCAGCTAACTTTTCATTAATACTTTTCAAAAAAATCTGCTAGCATGGACAATTTTCCATGAGTAATACTTACCTTGCTGTTTTTTTGCTTCTTTGGCGGCTCGAGCTTGTTCCTGCTTCTGGAGTTTTCTCAGTAGCTTTATTTGTGCTGCTTGCCTAGCTATTTCTGTTACAAGAAAAAATTAATAAGTTCATAAAAACAGTGCTGTCCAACAATAAAGACATAACTCATATTCCAGACATTTGCATGAGGTAAAAAGAGAGGAAACGGTGGATTTGGTTTGCACACGTTTATCTTGACAACGTTTCACTATCAACTACCATTAATGGTTGTCCGATGCATCTGTAACTACATCAGCAGCACAAATAAACATGGATACTTCCTATATAAAAGAAAACACTATTTTTGCAGGAAAAAAAATACCTATTAACTGATAACATCAGGCCAATAATGCTGCTTCATTTGAAAACCGATTTCTTCTTTTCTTCTAAAGCAGAAAACGTTTGTCTCCGAGTACTAAATGAACATTTCATTCAGAAACCATGGAATTACCATTTTCCTTAGAAGTCACCTCATGTAATTATCTAATCCTTTCTTAATGATGCAGCAAGAGCACACTCATCTACGTTACACTTCTCTTTACTGTGGCTACCTACAGCCACCCACTCTTCCACTAACTTCCTGAAGCATTTTACTACTGTAAGCCAGAGTATTTATGAAATGTTGATGAACTGAGCATGGACACACTGATGTAAGACACCTGGAGGAAGCATTGTCTGGAGGTTGAATTCAGCTTGCTATTTGAAGGACTGAGGACCAGAACCTCTTTGACATCACTCTCCAAAATACTGTCAGCTACTTGTGCAATGACCAGGACACAGGTAGACATACGGAAAATCCACGTATAGATAAGATGATGCTGTAGATAGCAACAGTAGTCAGTACATGACAACAGGGAAACCCTCAGTGAAAGATCTTCACATACACCAGAAAAGGAAGTCAGAAATGCAATCAGTGGGACCTAATGATGAAAAGGATAGAAAAAAGAGCCTTAGGAAAAATCAGTTCCTGAATTCCTTGTGCCAGTCTCTACTGATGAAGATGCTGGGTAGATTCTCCTGCTCCGTACATCATCCAGAACTGGACAGGTCAAAAAAGACACATGAATTTGAGGTAAATATAGAAGTAGTTTTATATCAAGAAGGTGAGTCAGATGTAAAGAGATCACCAGGACAGAGTAAGATGAAAAAACTGAAGGAACACTAAAATGAAACCACAGAGACACTGGTTTGGGTGTTTACTGTATCATTAACAACAGCCACTCTGTCTCAGGATTGGTGACTCTCATCAACTAAGAAAAGGTCTCAAGAAGAAGTCTTGCAAACTGTCAATCAGTCAGTCTGATTTTCCTTTCCTGTTCAGGTGGTGGAGTCTTGCATATATTGCATGCATTCTATCTTACATATACTTACTGAATACATCACAAAACACCATCAGTTCAGACAGCTGGCATGGCTTCTAGAGTGAAATTCTGCCTAATTTTGGGTTTTGATGAGAGTGTCAGGAACAGGGAGAGAAAGATGGATATAATGCTTTTGGAATTTCAGAGAGTATTTGGCTAGGTTCTACTTCTAACATTATCAATCAAACTAAGCTGTTATGTCATTCAAGGAAAGCTTCACAGACCGAAAGCTCTGTAGAGGACAGCAGGTGAAGGGCAGCGATTGGCAGTCACCTTTTGTGATGAAGAAGAGTTAGCAGAGGGTTTCTTCACAAATCAGTATTAGAATCAGCTTTACTTAGTATCTTTTTTCAGTAATAAAACCTGTAAAAGGGACTGCAAAGTTAAATCCCAAAATGTGAAAATGATATTAAACGCTCTGGAAAATTCAAGGTTGTACTGACACAGCAAGGAACTCTGGAAGAGCCCTGTAAAACAGTGGGCAAAGGCAGCAGAGAAGCTTCATCGTAGATAAATTAAAAGGTAATACACCTAAAAAAGAAATACTGAAAAAAAAGGACACATAAGAGGATCAAATGGATGGGACAGCTGCCTTCTGAGAAAAGCCTAAAATACTCAGGCTGTTCAGTTTGGGGAAGAGAAAACTAATGACAAAGAGGATCAAGGTCTGCAAAATCATCAAGGTGGTGAACAATATAAACTGGAGAACTGTTATTCTCCAAATCTCGTAATAATGGAACTAGGGAACACCCGCTGATTATTTTTTAGAAATGAAAATGGTCCTGCAGTTAGCAGACTTCTGGAACTTGCTGCCACAGGGGTTTGGTAGAGCAAGCACTGTCAGAAGGCTGAAAAGCAAGGAACAGGCTAGTTCATGGGCAACAGTTACATTAACAGAAAATAAACAGACTAAGAAAAAAACATGCTCTACAACATCAAACACCTCAGGATGCCACAGTGCCTGTATAGGGAAATAAATGGACCAAAAAGCAGCTGGGCTCACATGCGTTCTCCAAGCAGCAGGCAGCACCTCCTTACATTCTCACAAGGGGAAAAAAGCAACAAGGTAGAAATTAACATACTAACATCAAATATTACACATTCTGAATCTTCTTGCATATATAGAGCATATGGTTTTGTTTGTGCTATTAAATGCTACCGAGCATGGTGGCAAAAGAGAAACGGGAGACTGGTCTTAAGCATTTACTCCCCACACAGGGAAAGGGCAGATACCGAGTGAAGAAAATAGATTAATGACTAGGGTTTATCTTTTCCCGCCGAGAAAAATTGGTTATTGTGTCTCAACAAGCACATGGCCTCTCAGCAAATGCTACGATGCTTCAGCAGTTGACGTAGTTTCCTAATTCTCAGACTGAACAGAAGGTAGTGTTGACCTTAACACGCAGGTAAAACAGCTGCGCGACACAAGACATACTGCCAATTTAAGGAATTTCTAAAACTACCTTTGCTCTGCCCACATGTCCGAAACACAACTAGTGCATGCCTTAAGCACAGCTTTACAGAACAGTACTCTTTGCAGGCTACAAGGGAAAAAGATGCAAAGAATTGCACCAAGACAGATGTTAAAGGCACAGGTACTGTTAGCAAGGACATTATGCAAAATACAAGGCAGCTACCCAAACATCTCCACAGTCAGCACATGAACAAACAGGTAAGTCTTCAGTTAAAATAAACTTCCTGACTCTTGGATTTAAGAATTTTTCATACTGGATTAGACACATTCAGAAAATATGATACAGTTCTAGACTAAAGGATTGAAATTCAGAAGCCACCTTCATGCTTTTGATACACAACAGTACTTGGTATCATGAAAGTTCCACTGTCAACATCAGTACTACTTATTATAGGATCCTATTCAACTACCTTATGGGCATTTAAATCACATCACTATCGGTGATTTTACAAGAAAAGCATTTTCCCTGGAAGAGTCAAAAGCTTCACAGAAATGTTAACTTGAGTGGTTACTAATTTCCATTTCAATTTCTGGGTCCACTGTTGTTTGAGCCAATACAGGGGAAAACAAAGATCTGTTAATTTTTGCTAATTTTAAAAAATGTATTATTGGTAAGCAGATTATTAAATGTCTGGGTTTTTTTGTTTTACAAATCTAAATGAAGTAACTATAGAGTAAACTCTTGCACGTGCATTCACACACACACTTCTTCCTCTGAATCATCCATACATATACTGATCTTCAGAAAGAAAAAGGCTTCAATAAAAGCATGTGACAAATTTCCAAAATGCGGTATCATACACTAATATCCTAGTGAAACACATCACTTCTCTTTAGCAAAAAAAAGTTACAGCTGTATATACTGACACTGTCTGCTTATGAAAACAGTGACACAGTTCTTACCTTGAGCCTGGAGCTTTCTTAAAAGCTTTGCGTCGGTGTTGTCTAGAAATTCAGCGCTACCCACGTTTGGAGGTCGGCCTTTGCGTCGCCTCATTCTCGACTCCTCTCTCGAGTGCTGTCTGTCTGGATTTGGTGGTCGCCCTCTGCGCCCTTCCATGGCTCTGATCCGGGGAATGACCTCCTCTTCCTTCAGAAGACACCACTGCATGCCCTTTTAATTGACACATTTCACAGACACGTATTATAAACACAGGATTTTTTTTCCTTTTTTTAATCTAAGACACTTGAGAACACATCTACTTCTTAAATAAGTCATATATATATAAATATGTGAGAGCTGTGATGTGCTATTTGGTAGTACAATGCTTTGATGACACACAGAAGCTATATATTGCGCCTATCACTACGAACTTTTGTAAACAGCACTACTACGCAAGATTTTGAAGACTATTCAGTGACATGCAAGGTTAATTATTACCTAGCAGGTATGCCACTACTGCGTTGGTTTTAATTATTTATGACCAAATTGCTTATTGTTGACGCTTTTTAAAAGGCAAAATAGATGCTTCCTTATTACGTAAACTCAAAAATAACTACTCCACTTTCACATAACTCGCTGCTCAACATGAATGAAAAAATTGTGAAGCTATGAGTCACTGTCTTTAGATTGTGTTTACAGAAATCTGACATACAAAACAAGCAAATGCAGTAGTGTATTTTTCAAATATTGCCTTATTGGGTGTTGCAGATCTCAAGAACTGAGTTGAAAAAACACAGACCCATTTTAATCCTGAAGTTTTATTTAGTATAATGTAGTTCTCCCCTCATCCATCACAAGAAAACCGATTTCTGTGCCAACCTGAAGCAATCAAAAGCTTACAGTAAAAACCCATCTATCCGAATTAAAAGTTATGTTAACGATATTCTCCAGGGAAACAAAGTATGCAGAAATACATTCAAGACTTCCACTATTACTACTGTTTTTTTGTAGAATCTCAAAAACAAACACGAAATACTTTGCTAATACAAATATTCAACTTAGTCCTCACATAGAAATAGCTTCATTTTATCTGACGGAATGTAGTTTATTGCATCTACTAAGCAGAACAGAAGCATAGTCTCTCTGATCCTGTTTCATTGAACATGACTATTTCAAAATTGTAATGTCTTTTACCATTTTCCCAAGTTTTTGAAAAATATGGGGAGAAAAAGTAAGCTAAGCATCCTTTAGGACTACTCTCTAATTAGCATTTTAAAAGTTTGTAGAAGATTTCGAAAATGTCTGCTAAAGCAAGAATGAAAGTTGGTAACTTCTAAATCACATTCACTAAATATCTGTTCAGAAAAAAAGATATGTGCATTACCAAAGTTTTCACATTTATATGTACATAAATACTGAAATCACATTTGCTATACCATAAACCACATTTTTTTATTTGCTTATTCTGACAATTTATCTTCTAATTCTTTCTGCTTGTTCTTCATAATTCCATTTAACAAAAGAAACGGCATTTTGCTAATGATACATTCAGATTCCAAGGAATGGGAATCCATGGAAAGGTACCTGAAAAGATACCATTTTCTGAAGTCTGAATTACTCACAGTGAAGACCATCCCAATAGTACATCTCACATTTTGTTTACAGACATGCTGAAGAGCTTTGTTACTGCCTACGTTTCTAGAAAGCAGCTGTTCAGAACCCTGATTGCATACGCTAAGGACTTTTTAATCCAAAATAGTTACATCTACCACTTAAACAAGAGGTCAATTCATGTCCTATCGTACCAAGTGCCACCTAGACACACGCTGCCGTTTCACCGTCTAGGACCTGACTTACAATTACCACAGGTTCAGGCTGCTGAGCAATGTAAGCTGGATTTAATACTGAACTTACCACCTACACCGACCTCCAACCTGGGAAATCTTATCCCACAAACCACAAGTGTCAGTGGGTAAAGAAAAACAAACCAAATCAAAACAAAAAAGGAAACACAGGAGAAATGGGGGCTTTCATAAAACCTAAGCTTCACTACAAACATTAGAGGGGAAAAAATGGGAATAAAACTATGAAATGTTGTGTTTTATTGTTGAAACTAATCAAAATAAGAACTTAGATTCCTGAAGGTGAGAAATCGAACTACCATTTATTGCAATACTTTACTGTAACTGGGATGTTTGCCAAAAAGGCACCAGAGAACCATGTGTGGAAGCAGAATCAAGCTCAAAGTCTGTTAATCAAACTAACAAACATAGACCTAGACACTTTGCAAGAAGTAGACATCCTCATTAGCTTCAGTTTATATTTGTGAGAAAAAGCAGGTTATTTATTACTACATTACAAACACCTATGACAGCTGACTTGATAGCTGGCTGTTCTGTATGGTACTTCTATTGCATTTGTAATAAACATTTTAGACTTCCAAATACTTAAAGTGTAGGTCTCTTAAGCAAACAACAGTAAGCCTAAGAATTGCCATAAAAGAAGTAGACTTCACCCATGATTAAGATGCACTGTGTTTGTTCTGAGGCAGCACCATCATGAGATACTCTGAGAAAGACATACATAGGAGTTACTTCACACTAAGGAGGTAAGAAAAAGTATTTTGAGCACTTTCCTCCTTCCCTGTTCCTGAACTCTGCTGCCTTCCTTCCTAGACAGCATTCAGATTCGTTCAGGAAAAAAAAAAAAAACCAAAACACACACAACAAAAAAAAACCCCATCAAAACACAAAATCCAAGCCATTAATTTTCACAGCTTTCACAGCAAAATCTTACTCAGAAAAAAGTGTATGGCACATTTACCATGACTACACCATTACTTCCAGAGAGCTATATCCAGGTTAAAAAGTCTGCATTTTGCCATTACTAACATTTCATCTTCAACTAAAACAGATCTAAATGGAGCTGCGTAAAGAGTCAAGTGTTCTCTAACTACATAATGACCCTGAAAAGAGAAGGGCAGAGAACACTGGGACTGCTCAGCCTGGAGAAGTGGCTCAGGGGGATCTCAGGGTGTATTAATACCTGGAGGAAGGGTCCAGAAAGACAGAGCCAGGCTCTCTTCAGAGGTGCCTAGTGACAGGACAAGAGGCAATGGGACAGACTTGGACGCAGGAGGATCCTTCTGAACATCAGCAAACACTGTCAACATGACAGTGACTGAGAACTGGAAGAGGGGGCCCAGGGAGGTTTCAGGGTCCACACTTAAGAGATTTTCAACCGTTGTCTGGACATGGTCCTAGATACGGCTCTAGGTGACCCTTCTAAAGCAGGGAGGTTTGGACAAGGTGACCTCCAGAGGTCCCTTCCAATCTCAACCATTCTGTGATGGATACTCCTGCTGTTATATACTAATCAAAGCCAGCACGATGCAATGTCAAGGCACAGCTCAGTACACCTCCACAGCACTCTCTTCTACCTACTACATGATGCACTATTCCAGTCCACATTACTCCAACTCATAAGGACCTCTCCCTTCTCCATCACCCCAAATCACATTCATATTGATTTTTTTCTAAACCACAGCAGTTTAAAGCTTCCAAGTCCTGTCACTGAATTTCCACATTTGCCAAACTTCAAACATTCCTCTACGCCTAGTATTTCATCGTCTATTTCTGCCAGATGTGCCTCTGTTAAAGCAGTACATCACTGCTCTGAATAACCCATAATATTTGGCTGCTTGTGTGCCGGGAAAGAGAAACACAGGGGCTATCTGAAACAGGTAACCCGTATATTTTTGGCTTGCTATAGGTAACCCTTCAATATAAATGATAATTTGCTTTGCATCTTGTTCCACCTTTGAGCTTTAAGAAACTTACCCAAGGACTTTGGGTGCATGATGTGTGCCTCAAAAGATGACAGAAATATATAATGAAGAGAGGGAAGAGTAACCATGAAAGGCTATACAGAGCAATCAAAATTACAGTAAAAGTAAAGTTCCTGGAATTAGCTCCAGGCACCCACAATGATATGATTATCACATATTGTTTTGAAGCTGGATAATTAAAAAATTTCTGTAAAAAGAGTGCACGTTCTCTTCATGAAGTATCAGCATCACATACTGCTTTACCAAGTGCACATTATCAGCCTGAGTGTAGCTCAACTGTTTACATTATAATCTTTTCGCTCCAAATCTCATATGTAAAATGTAAATACATTTTAGCACATCTGAAACCGCTGTCCTTGGTCCTATTTTTACAAGAAATTTTCTCCTTTGACTAACCAGGTCTCAATGGAACCTGCCACAAACTATACAAGTAGAAACTACAGAGAGATGTGCAGCAACTTAATATTCATACTGCCAACCTTGCCTACAGAAACCTGCCTTTCCCAATGGCTGAAGCTTTACAGTAGCGAAGAAGGATAAAATCTGCCAATCACCTGATGAATTAAAGGGAGAAGAAAGAGATAACTTGAGAATGGGACAAGACTAATAAAGTAATATGCGCAACAGACACAAAAACGTTCACAGCTGCTTGAACTTGTAATTGTTTAATGAAGGCCAAATATGAAGAGGGTTTAGCAAAGCTTTACCCCATAAGCCAGGAATTAAGAAGCACCACCTAGAAGTAGTAGCTGCTTACTATGAACTCTGTCTGTATTGCTTTCAAATTTAGATTATGGGAACGTTATGTATTTCTACAGGCTATGACAAGGATCTAAAGCTTAACTAGAGCCGGAACTCGACTGCTGAGAGCATGATGTCTGTCCACATTCCTGTAGTGAAATATTCAGGATACAAGAATATTTGAAAGATGTAAATACATTCGCTGACAAAAGCCCAGTCATGCAAATCCTGAAGAAACGGCAACATGACCAAAGTCCAGTCCCATCGTATGTCACAAACAGTATTAATTTCCTTAAAATTCTAATTTTATTTATCCTTGTGTGGTTTATCTACACAAAGTGTAAGAGTTCTACCACTGTAAAGCATAGCTGGTATAAACTCAGCATTCCTTCCCATAAAAGTCTCATGCTTCAGGAAGCTCAGACTGTATTCTCAATACAGGAAACACTTGTATTTAAACACATATTTCATATATATTATGCACACGAACAGACCAATATAGAGTGTGATTCAACACATACACATAAATTACAATCAGTATTAGGTTTTTATAGTAAAGGAAGAAAGAGTTTTTGTTCAGAAATATCTGAACAGTGACAAAGATAAAATACGCAGCTCATTTCTTTGGCACCAGACAAATTCAGGTTGGGAGCTGATCGCAAGGCACGTCGAACTGCTGCAGCCTCCTGCTAACATCACTGAGGGGAGCAGATTTCAACACTGCCCAGGATCAGGCTCTCGGCATCTCAACAGAACTACTATTAAGAAATACGAACGATTTTAAGAAAGAATTAGCTAAAAACAGGCAACGCTTCAGACTCTAGTAAAAATTACTTCACCTAAATTTAAGTTAATGTTCCTTGGATCAAAGACTTTACTTTTTAAAAAGTGGATACCTGCGGTCCATCTCTGGCTTCATAGAAGTCACCCACTCCTATTTTTGCACTGAAGCTGAAATTGTCCCTTGAGATATCCATTATTCCATTTCTGCTGAGATACTGAAAAAATCACATATTTTTCCACTTCAGATTGTAAGTAATTACAACCCAGCTTCGATGTACAGCTAACTTTGTGAGTGTAATGTTTTGCATATTCTATTAAAGGGATATGCATTTATAAGAGATCAATCAGTAACAGACTGAGATACATTACACCTCACATCACAGGATATTTTGATATAAGTATCTTTATTGGAGGGAAAAAAAGTGACATTTTTTTAATTGCAAGCATGCTTAATAGCATTAGAACGGAGAAGCATCAAAAAAGAAGGTACCTTTACTACTTCAGGATACTGTCTCAGCTTCTTTCCACAGGGTGCAAAATATGCTACTTCTCCTTGAAGACGACCACCAAAGTTTCTTATTCGGGTTTCTCTTTGCCAGCTAGAGTAGTACAAAACATTTGCATACAACAATGCACTTTTTAAAATACAAGTAATCATTGTCAATAAAAGATTTTTACACAAAAGGAGAAAGGCACGTAGCTAATATGCAGAGATTATCATAAATCAAACAGGCAAACCCAGAAGCTGTTACTATGTAGATTGTCCAAACTCTGACTATACGTGGATTTATTTATATCAAGCTACTCACATATTACCATATTTTAACCAGGTGAGAACTGTATTTCAGGGAGTTATTTGGAGCCTGCACAAGCTCACATGTAACCATGAGGATTAAATGCCAGTGGCCACATTGCTAAGAGGACAGGTCATGCTTGCAAAACAGCAAATTTGATGTACGAGATATGCTGACACTTTTAAAGAGATCCACAGTCACCGTTAGCTGGAAATACAAATCGCTGAAAACCTATCCTTATTCAGCCTCAAAAATTTTAAACTGTCATTTCTTTACCAGCTGACTTTCAAAGGGATTAGCTCCCTTTAAGGAGTATCAAGTACATACATGACCTACCCGTATTCAAGAGGAACACGCAGCTCCCGCTCATCTGCTACTCTTCGTCTTTTTGAAATACCTAGAACAGAATTTCTCATTAACACCTAAGAGAATTTACAAAATGAAAACAACATATTCCCTAAAATATGCTTTTTAGCACTATATATCCAATCCAAATAATTTTTACAGTCTAGCCATTACATACTTCAAGTACTCAGTTCTCCTGAGAATTTTAAAAGCTTAATGCACAAAGTTGTATTTCATCTAAATACGGTTGTTAAAATTGTTGGGGAAGGGGCAGAAACAGAAGATTCAGAACGCAACTATACGGCACAGGCATTAGAAATAAGTAAGAATAACAAGTTTACAATAAAGCGGTAAGTAACAAAGACTAAATAATGAAGCGTTTTCATGTAATAAGTAACAACTCTGGCTACTTCATCCTAACTTCTCTCATATAACTATTTGAGTTAAAACGTCCTGGATTAAGTGCAAAGTTCAGGTCTTGAGAATCTGCAATTCTGGTGACTGATTTTAATGCCTGTTGCAAACACCCATGAATAGATCACTGAATCACAGAACAGCCCAGGTCGGAAGGAACCTCAAATGATCATCTGGTCCAGCCTTTCACAGGAAAGGGAGCTTAGCTCAGGTTATCCAGCACCCTGTCCAACCACGTGCTAAAAACCTCCAGCAACAGGGACTCTACTCCATTCCCAGGGAGATTGTTCCAGTGAATGAGTGTTCTTGCTGCAAAAGATTCCTTTCCTATGTCAAGATATTGTTTGATACCAGTGTCTACACCAGTTTTATAACCAATTTTACAACACATGCCACTTAGACATTACACTGTGCTATAATAAAAGACATTCAGATACCACAGTGTGTACTTGGTGTAAGAGCAGATGGTGCCGTCCCAAGAAAAACTGCAGGCTGGGACTCCGGGCATAAGGCAGCTGGCGCAGAGCTTGGGGTCTTTGCTACTTGGAGGTTAAGTGGGGTGGAATGAGCTGCAAGACCAATGGAAGAGCTCTTCACAGAGGACGAAGTCTTATTCAGCTTCAGTGGAGTTTTTTCTCCCTCAGTGTCTGTGTCCGAATCATCTTGATCTTTATCATCCTCATCATCTTCATCCTCAGACCCTTCTGTATCTGACTCAGAATTGCTGTCAGACTCTGTTTTTTTTTTAAAAAAAAAAAGTGTGGCAAAAGGTACATTATGACTTGATAACTAACAGTAAATAACATTTAAGTTCTAACACTTGCAAAGTCTTTTGTCTTACTGAATAACCTTTTTTGGACTTCAGTTTTTTTTAATCACATCTCTTGAGTACAAACAAAAGGTTGCAATTAACTGCCTAAATGTTAAAATGACTACAAATATGACAGCACCAAGAAATATTGCATGATAACGCACTGTTGTTTCAGATGGAATTCTTTGTCTTTCCCTGAGGAGATGAGAGACAGAAGCTGTAGTATCTTAAGAACTCGCTTACCCTAGAATGAGCTACAGCTAAGACATCCCCTGTGAGCCAGGCAGTGGCTGAGCACTGCCACAAGAAGGACACTCCACAGGCTGTGAAATCTAGCATGAAGAGAAACCCAACGATGGAACTGGGTACAGACTGAAAGGTGTCAGAATTGGCAGTGTGGTGGTCTTGGCAAAGGAAGAGTTAGACTCAAGTGCAGAGAGGATAAGGAACTGAAGATGGGCTACAGCTGTGAGGAAAAGAGAGGATATCAGGTGTGTGCATGAGAGAAGGAAAGAGAATGATGAAGGAGGAGCTGGACCCAGGGGATACTGGCACACAGGGGAGAAAGGAGTGACTGGGAATAAAGTGAACTCTTTAAAACAGACCTTGTCTTTCTGAATTGCTTAAGAGCCTTTAAAACAGTTACCTGAACACTGCAGCCCTCACAACTGTCCCCATATCTTTCTCTCACCTTGCTCGCTGACTACCATGCTCCCGCATGAAGCCTAGAAACATGCTTTTCTTGCCACTCTTGACTATTCGAAGGCCTTTGTTTATTCCCGCTCTGGTTGAGGAAGCCTGTTCTGCAGATGGGCTCTGCCTGCCAGAATAATTAACCATCAACCAGCCTAATCTCTCCATCCCCCTCCCCGGCACCTGGCCACATAAGCAGCACATAACCTGCAGGCTGAGTTCTTATCTGGAAGGTCTGTGATAGCCTTTCTAAAAGGCTGTGGAGCCATCTTACTAGGACAGCTGAAAGTATACTTGCCATATGACCAACTATCAGAATACCAAAATTGTGTTTTGGATATAACACAACGGAGGACTGGGAGACATGTGCAACTTTCCAGCCTCTCTGCAGGGTATTGTGGGGACCATGCTGCCCCAAAATTTCCTACTCCTATTTTAAAATATGTCAGAAAACGCATGTTTTCAACACACACACACACACACACACACACACACAAAGAGTTTCTGCTTTTCCCAATAAAAAGGTTAAACCACCTGATTGGCTATCATCAGAATCATCATCTTCATCATCCTCATCTTCATCTTCATCATCGTCATCTTCATCATTTGAGTCGTCAGAGTCCTTACTGCTGGGGGCATCTGAGTCCAGCCCTCTGAACTGCTCCACCACCAGTTTTGCAGAATGAAGGCGGTGCTGTGTTTTTACTGCATTTACTGCATTATTGCTGACTGCTTTGTCCTTTCCTGAACCAGGTAAGACAGGAGAGGTAGAGGGCATAACAGGCGTCCGGTTACCAGTGGCTTTTTTACCACATCCACTCAAGTTTACCGGCAAAGAAAAAGGGGCACTACTAGAAATGGCTACACTTTCATTGATCTTGGTCTGGGATTTCAGTTTCGTAGTAAGTGCAAGAGGAGCCTCCTGGATGACGCTCTGAATAACTCCATTGGGTTGGTGATTACCCAAAAGTGCGTTTGTCAGGAATGGATTAGAATGGTTGTTTTCCAAGGATGAGAGTTTTTGATGAGCTGGTGAACTAGATGTTGGTTTGGGGCTTGACAAAGCTGCAATAACCTTCTTCAGGTTCTTAGATGATTCCTGTTTCTTTAGCTGTGCTGCTGGGAATGTCTGTTTATATTGTTCCTAAAGAAATAAAAAGACAGAAAAATAAAATGTAGTTTGTTTTGTTTGGGTTTTTTTTAAGTATTCTGGCAGGTGAACTCTATGAATAATCATAAAACATCTGCTAAGCTATTTTCAGCAAGTCAAAAGTAGTGGTAGCTACAACAGAAGAGATGAGTAACTACGAGTTATGTAAGTCTCTCATGATTTTCACTGTAAATCAAGCAGGAAAAGACAACCTGAACTTCAGATGAAACTGATCTAAATAATGTAGAGAAGCATTTTCACTTGCTGCATCACTCTAGACAGTGATTTTCATAGAGATATTAAGCAATCTGAAAAAAGAAATTTTTAAAAAGAGATTACTCTTATGTACTGGCATAGGGAAAAACCCAGCTTTTTACTCATTTCAGCATACAAAAATCTCATTTGTGAATGTAAAACTAGCTTTAGTAATTTGTTCATTTTAAAGCACAAGGTAAACACAAGATACTAAATGGCTACATTACTAGCAGAACAAAAGAAGGCTTTTGACATAGAAATATTTTACCCAAAAAAAAGGAATAAAAGGTATTACTCAGAAGTACTGTGACATGCTATCTTCTTAACTCTGAAAAAGAAGTACTTGAAAGATCTTCAGGTAAAAATCAGTAGTAGACCAGAGATTAAATGAAACCTTTTTCTAAAAAAATCCTTTCAGCCACTTTGCTTTAAAACCATGGTTGAAATAGCTGATTTTAACTACTCTGACTTAAAACTATCTGAACTTGAAACAAAGCCAAGTCATGCTTTCATTGTAAACATGAAAAACATTAAAACAGCATTCTGACTTAAACTAGGAGAAGCACAGGAAAAATATTCAGATAACACAATTTACCCATGAGTACTTTTCTTATTTTTATACTTATTTTACCTGCTCACGTTCATAAAATCACAGAATTGTTCTGGTTGGAAGAGCCCTTTCAGCTCCTGCCAGGGCACCACTGAGCCCTGTCCCTCAGCACCACATCTCCACGGCTTGGAAACCCCTCCAGGGATGGGGTCCACAAGTATGATACTCAAAGTTTGGCATTATGTGACACTGAGTGTCTACACAATTACATCACATACCTAACTAGGGTATGCATACACATACACGACTTTTCTCCAAGATAAAGTTACAGAATAGTTCAGAGCATTTGCAATGTACAGTCAATCACCTCTAAAGTTAAAAAATAGTATTTCCTGCTTTCTAAAAAAACCAAAACAAACAAAAAACAAACAAACAAAAAAACACCAAAAAACCACCAAACAAAAAAACACAAACAAAAAAGCCCACCACCTTTCAGAATCTATACTACCCAAACAATTTAGTTAATTTACATCTTTCAGAAAACTGTACCAACTCTAAAGACATGTCAAAAAAAACATGATATGAAAATAAATATACCTATAATTTTAAAAGACTGTATTTAAAAGAACGTGACAGCACAATGCTGCATCTTGTTAAGCAGGCAATTTATGTTATAAATAATAAAATAAAAAAAAAAAACCAACACCAGTGAATTTTCACTCACCCGTTTTGATCTTACATCGCTGGTCAAAGAGAGAGATTCTTCAGAGGTATTTTTATTCCCTGCTTTGAGTAGATCAGGGGAAGGAACTATGAGTTTTAAATAGGTTTCCTTTTTGGCTTGATGTACCAAAGACAAAGGTTTCACATTGGGAACCAATCCCGTAGACTGTATTACACTTGTGTGTTTGTTCACAGATTCCTCCTTTGCCTGAGAGCTTTGGAAAATAAACGGAAGCTGCTGTGACAAAACCTGAGGCTGCTTCTGCTGGGATTGGAATGATGAGTGAGTCTGGGAATCAGAGACAAGAGGTATCTGCTGGTGTGTTCTTTTCTCTTGGGACTTTTCATGCGGTTTTTGTCCATCAGTTTTCAGATCTGTTACACCACTATGCATTAGCACCTGCAAAATATGTATTTTTGACTGTTCATATTAGATCAGTTAAAGATTCTTTTAAAAAAAAAAAAAAAAGTACCATCATCAGTCTCCATGAAACAATTATGCTATTCTTGGCAGAGGATGAGCAAGTAATAATTTTAAAAATCAATCTTACTATACATTTTATTTTGTAAGGGTTTGTTTAACCCCCTCCGATAGTTTCAGCATGTGAAAACAATGCTTAGCACAGAAGGAATACCAAACCATGGTTGTTTTCAAACATTTTTTTTACTATAAACCTAACAGGATATCCAAGATTCCAATCTTGTTCTTCTATTGGCTACCAAGACAAGTAACCTCTCTACTAGGAAAAAAGCAACTGCCAAAGCAATATCCATAGAAAGATGTATTTCCAACATACTATCAGCACACAGCACTTAATTTCTTGATATTTCCCACTTCATAAGAAAAACAAGTCTATCAATTGTTGAACTACAAGCCTATGGAGAACAAAACACACACATGCACACACACAAAAGAAGCAAAAATCCCCTAGAAAAAGGTGAAGCAAAACCAAAGAGTATTCTTAGCATTTGTTAATGTGCAACTAAATAATCGCTCACTGGTACAAATGTGAACAGGTGAACTTTTCACAGACAGCTCTCAGTGATGAGACTGTGAGCAGCAGAGTGAGGCGTCCTACCTTGTTCTTGGTTTTGTGATGTGTTTCATTTTCAGAATCAGATTCATCATCTTCACTCTCTTCAGCACTCTGGTCCTCCTCCTCTTCTTCATCCTCCTCTAGATCATCAGAGTCACTACTACTTATGCCTTCACTTGAGGTGTCTGAAGAGGAGCCCGAATCACTGTCGCTGTTACTGGAGCTCTCCACTGCTTTTTTTCTGGGCTTCTACCAGGAAGATGAATGCTCTATTAATGCTTTAGCTTTAATCTATCATATAATTATACATAAAACAAGACTCAGTAAGACTGTGGAGTAAAGTGATCTGCAATCCTTGAACACAACTGAATGTGTCCGCAGAAGACTAAAGAGAAAGAAGTGATCCACGAGATGACAACAGACTGGTCACAAGGTTCCACTGAAGTACTTTTCTGACCACATGCACTGGCAGAACAGTTGGGCATCACTACACGTCAAAGCAATATATCAAATTTAGGCCTAGAAAATTGGATGTAGCAAATCTCCATAGTATGTACTGCTTCAAAAAAAATTTACCCAAACAGTTTTATTGCAAACTAACATAGAAAGACCAATATATAGCAGATTCATCAATGTTTCAACGACACATCTGTTTGACCACATTACTTAACTTGTAATTTCACGGTATGCATTGTTCAGCAATGTAAGGTTTCAAGAACTGAAAAGAATACGCTCATTAAATGGCTTTCCCAGCCACTGTCACGTGTGACGGAGCCCAGCTTTCCTGGAGATGGCTAAACACCTGCCTGCCCATGGGGAGCAGTGAACGAACTCCTCCGTTTGCTCTGCCTGCATGTGCAGCTTTGCCTTTCTCTATTAAACTGCCTATATCTCAAGCCCAAGTTTTCACACTTTTACCTTTCAGTCCTCCCCCCATTACACTGGGTGGGGAGGGAGAGCGAACAGCTGCGTGGGACCGAGCTGCCCACCGGGTTAAACCATCACAATGGGATTCCATTTACTTGGTGAAAAAGCTATGGAACACGGGAGCTGTCAGTGGATTAAGTCCGATCTATTTGGCAACTGGCTGGTATCTGTGTCTTTTTTTTAAGCCAGGTTCTCTTTATCAATTCCTGTGATGAATGCAGTAATACTCCGTATCATCATGCCTTCTGCATACCGTCACATGCATTGCTTCACACTGCGAAACCTTAAAAATTTAAGTGTATTTATTTGATTTTATTGTTTCATTGCTCAATTCCAAAAGATATCAGTTGATACTTCACCTGAGGGACAACGAACTGAATGTATGCAGTCACTTCAAAAAAACAAGACCTAACAACTGTGCCAGTGTATGGTAGGTTCTGTATGTTTCACTGCTGGTATCCTTCACATCATATTTGAGAATCTACCTGTCTAATATTTGGCACAGATGAAGAATATTTCTTCATGAAGGTTAAGACCATAAAATGAAGGAAGAGACCATGATCTGAAGCAGCAGAAGTAACAATGCCTCCTGGAACCACATCTCTAGGATTCTATTCTGTTTTTTCCTCTTCATGGTTCTCTATTTATCTCTGTATGCGGAAAGCGAAACACCCAAACACTGCGACATTACTAAAATCGGAAACATAGAGTTTATTCACCATGCTGATGAAATATATATTCATAACATCAGCTTCTTAAGAAATACATGTAACAGCCTGGAAAAAGAAGAAGAGTATGTCAACGGGCTTACTCAGCTGATGGTGTTTACTTCCACTCATCAACACTTTAAACCTTTTGCTGTCCATCTGCCTTTACAAACTGTGTTAGATGCTCTATCTTACAAATCCATCTTTTCAAGCTGCAGACAAGAACATCAGAAAATGACTACCCAAGAAAGGAGTCCCGAACACTCTTGTGAAAAAGGTGGCAGCAAATGTCAAGCAACACACGACACGTAAGTCTGATTCACAAAGAACGACACATTCACATGAGAAATGGGACAGCTAATTTTGACAGAAAATTCAGTATAACTTGTAAGCAACCAAGTGCTTCGAAACACATCAGGCACTTAAGTACACTGTGAAACACAACAGCTTCCCAGAGAGTTTTTTACTTCATAAACAAATGGAATCTTCTGACAAAGATAAAACCAATACAGAGAAGCTGGATTAGTAGGATTCCACAAGAAGGCATGGCAAATTGGTAGCTTATAGAAAATGGTATCATAGGGAAATGTAAAACTTGTGCATTTTGTGGATATTGGGGAGGGAGTGAGGGAAGTGAGGTGTGAAGGTGCGAATAACCTGCAGAGAGAAGAAATAATTCAGACAAAATACATAATGTAAGACAGAAGGAGAAAAAGGTAACTGTGAAGAAAAATCTCTGTAAAGACATTTAGAACAAGAAAAAATACTTAAAAGAAATTTTGAAAGCTTGCTGACACAAAAGTAAATAGTCAAAAAAGAAAGAAGGGAAAGTACAGACCAAAAAGTGAGCACTCTTTTACTCTATCTGAAATATATCAGAAAGAAAATTAAATTTTGGAAGATACACGTAAGACAGGTAGATATTTATAGAATATAAGAAATATATTATTTAGAAAAAAGATACTCAATGACTTCAAGAAATACACTCCAAATTTTATTATTTATATTAAAAAAAGCAAATTTCCCTTTGACTAGCTCTTCTACTGGCAACAATATAGTCGTAAAAGTTGAAGAAAGGGTAGATTTCAATTAAAATAAATTTCATATTTGATTTTAGTTCACTGACTTTAGTAAATCTGCTGGATGATTATGCTAATTGAAAACGTCCATTATTCAGAAAGCAATAATCTAGATTGAATACCAGTACCAAGAAAAGTAGCCTGATCTTAATGATCCAACGGGACAGTCCTGTAAAAAGGTGACTAAAGTCACAGTTTTTGTCTGGATCTTAATGTTTTTCTGCATATTTACCTTGTCTTTTATTTTGTCAGCTCTGGTGTCCAAAAGCTGAACTTTGCTTTGCTCCTGGTTGTATTTGCGGCCTCCTGTTCCCGAGGTTACAGCCTTCACTTGTCCCCCAGCTGCTGCAATGCTAGTGGGTAACACAGATGTGCTGATACCAGACACGGCAGTGGTACTGTTCCCATTCAGTGATCCATTTATACCTACAATGGCAGATTTACAAAGTGACACTTAAAAAAAACCCCTGAAGTAGTAGGTATTTTCTTTGAGAAGTTCCAGTCACAGTAACCTAGCTTCCACACACATGTAACAAGACACCAGACCACTCACAGGTTACTCCCAACATATGCTAGAATTTTGCCATCCAAGAGTCACTTTGGTCTGCTCATGGAGTTATTTTAGTTAAAATTTGCAGAGCACCCATGATTTAAAGGACAAGTACATGAAATACTGTAAGGAGAAAAAGTGGGATGGAGGGAGGGAGGGAGGGGGGAAGGAAAATAAAATCTGAAATTGTCCCATTTTAAGACCAAACTATCCTCGAGTTTAGTCCGGAACAGAAAAATAACATTTTGAAGAAAGAAGACACAAAAATGTACATTCCAGTAAATATCTCACAGAACAACTTGTTTACAATTCTGAAGTATCAAATTAAGTCCAGGATATTTTATGAGTTTTGCAACATGTAAAATGAGGTAGAGGGGAAGTCGTGGGAATGCTACTGGAATCTGTCAAGACGACTGCTGTTTGCTAAGAAAACAGCCCTGTCTACGAACTCACCACTCTGTAATCCCAGGACTATTATCAGACTGATTCTGAAACACACATGTTCTAAAATCTACAAAAACTATAAAAAAAGCCATCAAAAAAAAAAACCCAAAAAGCTTTGTAGCTGGCAGCTGCTATCATCCCTTCCTCCACGCCCTCTACCCCACCAGCAAATAACTACCCGGTGCATGCTTCTTACATGCAGCGGAATGGTATTCACTACAGAAATACAAGGCCTCCTAAATCAAACCACAATCTTCAAACAAGGAAAACTTTTCCCTGCTACTCAGAAAAAGAGAGTTTAAAACTACTAGTAGAAAGAGTACTTGATTATTGAAAGCCCACAATTCCACGTCTTAAGCCAACAGAATCCCTTTTTATAGAATTGTTCAGGAAGAACAATGAGAGGTAAATTCCACATCTTTCTGCACGTACAGAAGGTCAACACGACTACTCCCTCTACAGCTTTAGCCATTACCTTTTTCTGTACTGCTCCGACTGTTTTTTCCTGTAGCTCTTGAGTGGAATGAAGCAGACTCGTGGTTCTGTGCTGGAGGTGCAAACAGTGGTGGAATACCCAAGAGCGGTGGGAAGAAAGCTGCCCCAGGACGAGAGTGTGTGTCTGCTGTTCGCCACCATTCTGCACCACACAGGAAACAAAAACAAAGTGCAGTTGTTCTAAAAATACATTTAAATATTTCTGTAAGCACGTTGCTGTGCATGATCTAGGGCAGGTTTACTAAATCTGAGAGTGAGAAGAAAACACAACACTTAGGAACTCCTTAACATTCTTGACTTACTCCAAAGAGGTTAAATATTTTTGAGCACAACTTCTGAAATGCTACTATCCACTACACAGATAAATGCTTGAAAGCATTACTCCAAAGGGCAACATACATTCAACAACGCTGGTCTCTCGGTGACAAGGAATGATAACAGTGAATGCCTTTGTTAATATTAATGAACTTCACCATACAATATAAGGTTTTCAAAATACCTAAAAAGGAACAGCTACTTAAATAATGCCTTAAGATACAAAGCATCAATGCACCAACCAGCAGGAACACAAAATAATGCGGTATTTCTAACAATGCTAAGGGCATTCCAACTCACATAGCACATCTAGAGAACTGTGTAGGGTGACAGAAATTAATACATGGTTCCCTCCTTTCTGTGTTGTTCTTTCATCATTACAGTGCCAGCAAAGTTTGCCTTCTACACGCCTTGCAACACCAGTACGTGTTTGAAACTCTGTGCACGCATGACTCTAAACTATTTCTGGGTGTGATTTCATAGTGCTGGTGAATGTCCCTCAGTGTGAAAAGCTGGAAAGCACGGAAGAGGCTGGAAATGGTTTGTATACATGTAAGTAACAACCACCCACCCATCACTGGTTTAAAAACCAAAACCTCTTGTCTGATTAGGGAAACGTCAAAAACATCTGTTAATTTAAACGAAGAGCAAAGTACTAGCTACCTTATTAAGGCACTTTAGAAAAACTGGATTTTTAATAAACTCCAAATTTGCTTGCACAGAAGCAAGTACACAGGTAACAAACGTGAATGCTGTTGCAAAGACTGACTCCATCTTTAACTTTGTTTCCTAAATCATAGGTTAAAAGACGCTTGTCTTGGACTAATTTTCTAAAAGAAAAAAGGAAACTTTTTTACAAGAGATAGATAAAACTGCACTCTACTGAGAAGGCTAATACACAGTTTAGGTACAAACACTGCAGATGATTAACTTTGAGGAGTAAGAATACATGGAACATACAAAGAGCACTGACCTACCAAGCCATATTTTGAGAACTTTCAATCACATGACAGCTCTCCGTGAGACTTGCTTTAATATAAGAACTACTAGGTGCTTGATGTGGTTTTAAATGAAATTATTTACATGCTCGAATACAATGGTTTTCTTTAATCTCCAACATCCAGAAAGCAATGCACTGAAATGGTTTTTCCTTCAGTGTTGTTTTTAAATCAATTCCTTCAAATAATGGTAAATTTCCATGTCCAAACAATACTCCAAACTGCTCATTCAGCTGTGCAGTCTTTATAGCAAATATTAGATGAGACAAAATTTTAAAACATGCAAGTATCTGAGTTACACCTATTAAAGTACTTCCACCCCTCCCTTTTCTTCCTCCATATTTTTGCTTTTATGTTCTTCAATAACCTCGACACTTTTTTGTTCTTTGTATCTGGCGTATTATTCTCACAGTCTTGTTCCTAAAAACACAGAGTTAACCCACTACCTGGACCCCACTGCACTGTGCAGTCTGAACACAGAATGAAAAGCAGCTTCTGAACTATGCAGTCAGTAATACGAAGAGGAAGCCTAAATGAGGCTGGTATGATGTTTAAAGTATTAATAATGACATTAGAGATCGCTTCTTAACGACACATATATAAGACACTAAAATTAAGATGTACTGACTATCTTAACATCGATTTCCAAAAACTGAGAGGCGTGTGACGTAGACTGTGTAACACTGATACTACCGTTAGTATCAGAACTGGCAACTGCACTCTACTGCTGTTCACAGCCTTGTGCTAAGCATCTGCATCGCTTTAACTATTCCCATCACATTCTCCCTCAACATTTGAAACTGCGCATTCCACAAACTGTAAGACACCACTGGTTTTACACAACCATTTCAATTTTGCTGTTGTCACACAGCATTCAGAACTCCCCAGACGTCAGTAAATATTGACAAGCCTCAGATGAAAGTTTTTACAAAACCAAGGGCTATAAAAAAAACACTTAGCACAACACAGATTTGTCTATACAGTCTTGAATTTTAGACACAAAATCTGATCTTTCTCAAAATTTATTTCAGGAGCCACAGTTTTTACATAAAGACTGAGACACCAAAAAAACAGCTGTTGTTTAAAAAAACCGCACCACAAACTTCTGTTACCATAAATCAGAAAATGAAGTGGAAATTTAAAGACATTTCCAATTAAAACAACGCTGTGACTTTGTGCGTTTATGTCCACAATTTTAAACTTTTTCTAAGTCTCATTTAAGGAGAAGTAGCGGACTTCAAAAAGGCTAAAGATTTTTGCTTTGACAGAAGCAGATTCTGGTTTGGAAAAAAAATTTTACTGTTTTTTAATTTCATTTTACAAAAAGTTAATTAACTTCCTTTTTTAAAAATTAAAGACAATGAACCCTTCCAGTCTGACAATATCAAAACAACAAGATTCAATTGCTCAGCTTAGAACTCTCTCACACACTTCTATTACTGCCCCTTATAAACACAAAACACTAAATTATGACACCATTTACTCATCCGAGAAAGGGCTGTTGATTTTTATTCTTCTGAAGCTGTTAACATTCTCATGAGGCTGAATTTAAGCACTTGTTCCAGAGTTAATTTTCTTTTCCAATGTCTCTTCTTATTTTCAGCAGTGTGTGAACAAGAAGAAAGTAGGTAACGTATCTGTGTACTTGGCTGGAAAGCTTCAATTATTCAGAAACTAGTGCCGTGTTAACCAATTAACTAACAGTATGTGATACATCCCATAATGGTTTCGCACAGGTGCTTTGCCTATTTGACCTGGGAATATGCCAAAATAACTTACTTGTAGTGTAATCTCCCTGGCAAAGCATAGAGACCCCCAGTTCTAACTCACCATGCTTCATGGGGACCTGACAGGGTATGCAATCAAGTTTATTGTAGAGACTACTTAATGGGCTATTGATTGCTGCAAGGAAAACAAACATAAAATGGAATAAAAAGAACCCTCTTTAACGTACAGATTAAGATGCTGCCTTTATTTCCTCTTTGTAAGAGCAATCGTTCATCTTCAACAACTATTTTATTAGATGCTAAAGCAATGCATTTTTTGAAGTGAAGATAATTATCAGATTGAGATTGATAGACTTGTTTTATTAAATACAACAGAAGCGAGTAACATCTCAGATTAGGAACAGACTAGGATACTAGTCTAACTTGACTGCAGAATACCCTGAAAATTCAATAAAGTTTTGACTGGATGAAATTGCCATTGCAGCCATAGGTCATTCACGGGAAAACAACTTTGGCTGTCTGACAGTGGGAAGGCTTTTGTGCTGTTCTCCGGGACAGGGTATACCCTTTCAGGGTGTACTGTGTCAGTACAGAAATGGATATACTCATAAATAAAACTGATAGTAAACCACATTTCAGCCTGTTTTTAGGAACACAAAGCGTCCTTCAGAAAACACACATATTCTTAATGATCAGATGTAGTCAGGCAAAGGATCTGACCGATATAAAAACTAAAAGGAAACAATCCGTGAATACTGGCAGTTACCATCAGCCTTTTGCTAGTTACCAAACAGAAGCTTCTTTTTTTTTTTTTTTTTTTTTTAAATAAAAGCTGAGACTAAAATTTTTACAATTACTTAAGGAAAGGACTGTATTTTGACAGACAAAATACAAATCCTCTCTATACGCATTATGTTACAGGAGACACAAAATTACACATGCAATACCTACAAAGCAAAGAAAGCAAGGAGAGGTAAACAAGTGGCACAAATCCTTGGTTTGGGACTGCACATTTACAGCCACATATAAGTAAACGCCTACTACATTCTGGGAATCACCACAGAGAACCATTTCAAATGAATGTAAGAGGCACAAGTCTTTTGGAGTTGCATTTGTAGTGGGGTACTGAAAAACAATACATTGTTATTTGTCCTCGATCATTGTTAATTAAGAACTTCTCCAAATGATTTTAGAGTAATTAAAATAAAGAGCTAAGACATAATTCTAGGTACACAGACTCTCTGGTTTCTGTATTTCATCCCAAGGAAGCTGCAAATGAACAAATTCAGGCTGTAGGGCAGTCCAAATCTGCTAGTTTTATGGCATCAGGGCAGCAGAGCTTCTCGGTTTGGAGAATACAAGTTTGCTCACTACTGCAAGAACCAAGTTTGTTCTGAAAGCAGTGGACTACCATGAATTTAAGCTAAAAAACTTCCTACATAGTGCATATCTTATCAGAAACAGTGGTACTCAAGCTAACAAAAAGAACGTGTATGATCTGTTCTCCAAAGTGAAGAACGAAAGAGCATAGAAGAGTTATTTACCATTTACCATCAATCATTTGAAATGTGAGCTTCATTCATAAAAATGAGATTATTCCATGAAGAAATCTTCCACGTACATTTCCAATTCAAGCCAAGATATTTCACTCTCATCGAGACTATCTAAGACTCCAGCATTTAGGAAATTCATCTTTTCAGTCTCAAATTCCATTAGAAGCTATTCCTCCAGACAGAAAAATACAGCAGGAGTTGGGCTTGAATGTTGAGAACATGATGTATATTCAGTAAGTTATTAGATCCTAATCCGAAAGCGGCACAGTTTGCTAGATCAATCTTTAATTTGATCCTCACTCCTAAGGCAGCTTTGCAAACTGAAAATTTCTTTCACACTTGAAATAGGCAATTTTAAATTAATTTCATTCCTTCAATAAACAAGTACTGTGCAAAACATATACACATGGCGTGAATGTTGCCTAACAAAAAACACCCCAAACATTTTTCCTTGAAGCATCCGTTCAATCCTACTGAATTTCACTTGTAATAGTAATTACCAGTGTTGAAAAGCACTAAATTCATATTGCAAGATATAACCGAGTCATCTTTACCGCATGTGTTGATTGTGGAAGTCAGTGACGCAGCTCCAGTGGGAAGGCCACCTTTCGACACTGTTGAAGCTACAGACGGTGTAGAAGATGCTGGAGTCGAAGCAGCTGCAGCAGAGGAGACCGACGACGACGTTAGCCGCTCCCCAGACTCCATATCTGTAAGAGACAAGATCGATGTCTTATCTTCTGCGTCAGGAAATGAAATCACAAGGGGAATATCAGTGTCTGTACTGACCACGTCTCAAGATCTGCACTCAATTCTTGGGTAGCTCCTACCAGACCTTCACACGAGAAGTACTTCGTATGAACAGCACTCAGTCATCAGGATAATCCTGAATATGAGGGCTATGAACTTCTCCTTCAGAACAATAGTTGAAATCATAAAAGCTATTTCCTTCAGAGGCAAAATACTACTAAACGTTTAAAATTTTTTATTTAGGATTCCTAAAAGACATATTCTTCTCCAATTAGACATTTTCTATCTACAGTTCAAGAATATCTCACTGATTTTTGGTAATCGGTGAATATAATTCAGCTAAACCGCTACTCAATGAAAGGAGGTCACTGAAAAATACTATATATACAGTAGACCTTAATACTTCTATTATGTCCATGAAATTTTATAACTCTTCCTAAGAATAACAAGTAATAGAAATCTCTTTCAAAAGAGATTATTGTTTAGTCTGTATCTACAGATTTAAGTCTGTAGCATTTGCAAACAGATGCATTATTTCACGCTACAAAAGATGTACCATCTTTAGTACATAGAGAGAGATCAATAAGTAGACATAAGTAAGTACAAGGTACATTTTTTAGACACTATGAATGACTGAGGCAAGGTGAGGCCAAGAGGCAGTCCTTGTACAAAAATCTATGGTTTTGTTGTATTCTGGTATTCATTGTTTTAAGTATGGCCACAATGAATTTACCGTATATATGGATGGCATAAGGGAAATTAGAAACACATCAGAACGGTTTTATTACAGTAATCACATGTAAAAGGGAAGGTATTTCTAAGGTTTAATGCACGGCATTCAAAACTCAGAACTGAAACTCCATATTTGACTTATGTTTCCTGGTAAAAACATCCAGAACTCTCCAATTTCTAAAAACAAAACAGCTGTCATGTTGTGTGTAATGAACGATACAGCATTAAACTAAGTCTTCACCATCTATTGCATTTCATAAATAAGCACAGTTATGAACCACCTATAAACAATCCACGTTTGCCATAAATGGGAAGATACCCTTGGTAAATCAATGTGCTTTTTTAATACCAAAATGTAAATTTAGCTATGCTTGCAAGCTTTTACCCGATGTAAGCCATCTGTATTTGAGTCAGTAATACAGTATCAAGAAAGAACTGGGAGAACAGTAATAAACTGCCCATTTAAGGCTCCCCTCCTTCCTTCTCCTCTCCGCTCTTTTTTGTCTCAAGTTTGCGGGAAGTTGGGGGGCGGTTTTGGAGCGGCTGCATTACAACCTTTAATTCAGCTGTTTGTTTCAATCATTAACAGACAGCTGGAATACTGGTATTTCTGAATGATTTTGAACTGAAAAAATTATACTATTTTCCTAGAGACATACATACTTTTGCTTTCAAACTAAGTCAACCTTTAATTATGTGTAGTTAATTACTCTAACCACGGCAGATGGCTAACTCCAAAAGAGATAATCCCCGAAACAGTCATTAGTCAGGATCAGCAATAATTACACTCTAGACCTAATGCATTCTGTGACTAAAAAAGTCCGTATCAGTTCCAGAAGTCATATTCTTTTTAACCTGAAGTATAAATTAGACATTTGTTCCATTTCGGTGTATTTTGCCAGTCAATACTTACGATGAACTTTTACG
>VWZK01019036.1:58079-94489 GCA_013396935.1 Baryphthengus martii | reverse complement strand
CCTCCTCATACTCAGCCTGTGCCAAAAGTCTCAACCACCTTTTACTCCCAAGAGCCCTTCACACAATGGCATACCATGGCAAGTCCAATTTCTGCCCGACAACATTCACAAGCCTCGGCACAGTGCTACTGCACAGAGATCATCCTTGGGTTCCACTATTACACAGCAGAACATCAGATGTTGAAATTTGTCTCCACATTTGAAAACATTAAGATTCAGTAAGAGACAGATTATCTCATTTCAATTAGTTTCTCCCCACCAAAATCAACCAAACCAACCAAGCTTTAAAACCTATCAGCTGACACTAAATAATCTGCATCCTCATACTGGTCATAGCCCTACCAAAGCGCAGGGCGAGAGGTGTCCTTTCCCAAGGGGAAAAGAGGGGCAGCAATCTTCTCTTTGGTCTACCTCCTCCGTGTCGTGGTTGCCTATCTCGGTCATATTGCTTATGATTCAGCTTCATTTTAAAGGTCCTTTGGTTCTCCCTTGAATCATTTACCAAATGCATGGATGCTTCATTTATCAGTTTGATCCTTAAAATAGTACCTGGAATTGGAATAAATGCAGTAGCTACAGGAATTATCACTCAGAACGAGCCAGCTTTATTCTACTACTATCAAACATATCTCTAAAAAACCCAAATAAGAACAGAATTGTTTCAAGGCATGTAAAAGTTACTCACATGAAAACCCAGAAAACTAGTTTTTTCTTTACATTACTACTTCAATGCCCAAAAGCATTCTTCGTCCTGGCTCATTACCTAGAACTAACGATAAAACCATTCAAAATCCCTAATTATCATTTACCTCGTAGCATTTCGTACATTTCTTACTAGGTTTCAACCACACAAAGTTTAGATACGGAATAAATTCTAAAGGAGTATAGAAAAATACCTGAATTAAATAACTTCCATGCATTTTAATTTTCCTGCATCAAAGCCTTCTCATACGTTCCTTTTCATCTTGAATAATATTTTTATCAAAATGTCTTAATCTTAGAGAATATAGTAGCTTTAACTAGCAACATGGAAACAAAAGAAACTAAAGCATACCGGTATCTTAAGGAAACCATTGTCCTACATACCAAAACATGTAATTTTATAATAAAGTTGATGTATGTAACAACAAACCATTTTTCAGTATTTTTCAGTATATTCAACTAAAATATAGAGAGTGATTCGACATCGATGAGATCTGAGACTGTGATGATGCCTGTTTCAATGTTGTAGGTACAGTACTATCAGTCATTTAGAAAAGCATTAGAGACCAATATTCTGGCGGTTAAGTTTTTATTTTTGGTATGGTAAATTCAGTATTCGTTGCTATCTAGTCAAATTGAAAGTTTTGGAGAAAAGATCGCATAGGTGGCAACCACAGTAAAGAAATGGAAAGACGAGAGAGTTAAAGCATTATTTGCCATAAACATAACCATTAATACACCATCTTATTGGAAAATTTAAATACAGCACTATTTTGAAAATACAAATATTTTTGAGAAGTTTTAAAAGAACAACTACAAATACTTATTCTTTATCTGTCACCACAGAATACAGACACACACTCACAGACCTTCCGAGAATACAATATTCATTTTGCTGCAGAAGAACAGACATTGCATAACAATGAGATTTGCTAATGAAATCAGCCATCAACCTGGAATACATATGTATTAAACCAAGACCTCAGTGTCATTTTCTTTTTGCATCGTTTGTTCTTTCTCTCATTTTTCCTCGACCTTTCAGTATCTTGTCCTCCTCTTGGTTTCACTGCTTGAAGTACAGCAATATTGCAAAATATTTTGTACATACACCGTACAGACAACACTTTTTATTTTATAAAATTTATCTACTTATTGCTAAAAGGTAGATTCTAACTGCGTAGGTTCTATCAGCCTTGTTAACAGAGCCTCGAAAGAAAAATCAATGGGTGCTAAGGAGACAAAGGAGGTTTATTTCTCTGTAAAACCGCAGGAATATCTCCCAAAAATTGGGTAGTCCTTGGAACAGACTGTACTTCCACACCTAAATTGGCACACCAGTTAATACAAGAACAACAGATTTTTGAAAATCTCTATATTTATCTAATTATTAAACAGGAACAGAATTGAGAACCATTGCATGAATAAACATGTAACTGCTTTGCATGAACATGCAAAATCACCATGAAACCAAGTAAAACAATCCAGTAAGTTCAGCAGCGTTACGTATAAGCATGTACATAGCAGTTATTCAGAACACACTACTGAAAGAGATGACTACGGAACGGCGTTAGTTATTCCACTACTCAGAGCTGAACATAAAACCTAGAACATTACAAAAGTGCTTTAAAAATAATTTTTCTCTCATTACACTAAAACCATCTTTTGGTTTTGTGGGATATAGGCTGCCTTGCACTTCACAGACAAAAAGCAACCTATTTACAGCCCTAGCTCCAAAGTGATACCAAAGCCTAACACAAAACAGTAGAAAAGGAATGTTTGCTGGTTTGTTTGGTAGTGTTGGATTTTTTGTTTGTACGTGAGGTCCATTCTCTTCGTTTTCCTCCTCTCTTTTCCAACTAACACTACAAAAATCCTAATTCCACAAAGACAAACTGCCAATTAGTTACTTTTAATATACCAAAATCGCATACATAACTCCTTTGAAACAAATGAAAGTAATTTATTTTCTCATTTTATCTTAAAGGCATAAGGAAGTCAGTCATTGAGTCATTCTATAGTTAAAATGGCCATCACAACACCAAAGAAACAGAAGATACAACAGACCTTTGAAAAATAGAGGGGAAAAATAATGAGATGTCTGAAAATGGACTTCACCATCCCTGGAGTCAGTCGTATCGAATCGTCACTATACAAGCCAGGAAGAGTACCATCAAGATACTGGATGTAATGAACTAGGTAAGTAATTGAAAGCCTAAAACTTTCCATCAACTCTCTTCCTATGTGCTCTAATTCTTACTTTTGAAGTTAACAAGAACTTACGTCACTGAGACCTTTGAAAGCTAAAAGCATAGAACACACGGCCTTCTATTTCCCCTCTATTTCTCTCCTTTTTAAAGGCATGTGGCGACACGAGGATATAAACATCCAGGCATATGTCATATGAAGTCGTTCTGCTCACGCATTACGATGTCCTAATAAAAAGAGGCAGGAAGGCTATTTTCAATCACGCACTATCAAAAATGCTTCTGTTTCAATCACAAAGCATTCGTCCTTCTGCAAAAAAGCCATCCACGTTACATCTCAAAATGACTGCAACTGAATAGACAGAGGCACAGTTAATTATAGCGGGCTCACTTTTAAAAGGAAAGACTTTACAACGTTCCGGGTTTGAAGGAGAGAGACTCTAATGAAACAACCTTGACCCTTGAAAGTGTTGGGTCATTTTCTTCTGTGATGAACAGTGATTGCTTTCTATAACTCTAACAATTGTCAAGTAGGCTAAAGAATATGGCTGGCAGGTGATAGTTGTGAAATATCTGTAGTTCTAACAATGACTTATTACCCTGCAATATAGGTCAACTGTCCAATTGAGCATCTTCTACAAGATGTTATAGGCTCTTGAAGCCATATAGTGCAACAACTGACATCAACGGTTTTATTAGGGATCAAACTACTGAGAACTGTTAAAGGATATAGTCTTAAGTCAAACAATTCAATAACAAATTTAAATCTACTGTAGATACGAAATGTGTGATTACGGCACATAACTTGACACTAGGCAATCATGCATATACCTTAAGAACGGGACCTCAAACTTCAGAACTTACACAACTTGGTGCAAATCACATTAATAGGAATGAGAGTGGAAAACCCAGTTACTCTACAGAGAAAAGTGAACCCTTATTCTATAAATATAGACTCAACCTCATAGAAGAACACAGGTGAATCTGTATCAACAGTACACAAATTAGATGCTGCCAGGTGCTAAAAATTACCTTAAATTTTATCAACAAAAAAAAAAATAAATCATGAACTCGGAAATGAGACTGAATTTATAAGCAATATATATCTGCTCTGAACTAATCCAAAATAGCTTCTTCAATATGCAGTCTAAAATTCAGTATTTTGCTGGACTGAATCACAGATATAGATGCCCACATTGTAAGTGTCTTCCAAAAATTAACACTGTTCAGTTTACTGTGGTTTTTGTTGTGGTTTACAATTGTATTCCAGAGAATCAACAGTTCACATATACAGCTTTAGTGCTGTACAAATTGTCATATGTAAGCACACAAATATACACCTCCCCTTTATTTTCAGTAACACAGAATGCTTAGCTAAAAGCTATTTCTAGCACTTCAAGCAGAAATTGCAAGCATTCTTCAAAGCTTACTTCTAAGAAATGTGTCAATGAAATATACTTATGTTTTTTCATAATGAAGTACCTCAAATCGTACTGAATTATAATGACTACTATTTATCTACTTTCAGAGAATAAAAGTGGAGTACAATTTATTAAAGCACAGGAGGAACTCCTGAACACTAGAAGGTCACAGCCTATGTGCTGAGCTGCTAAGCAAAAACATCTATGATTCTCCAGAGCTGCCATTTTTCTTCCTTGACAAAGACTCCATCTGCCACAGAGCCATTTACAGCCTCAGAGTCAGAATATCAATGATTTCCAACCATTCTGCAGGTCTGTTTTCACCTTGACATCACCTCTGCAATACATCTAAAACAGATGATACATGTAACCCCCATACAAGCTATAAGCCGATGCTAAATTCAAGGAATACACATTGAAGCTGTGCTCTAAAGTACCATTTCTTTCCTTCCTCTGAATTGTGCGACAATATTGAAACCCTGCATTCTATACCCCTTTCATTGCTGTGCTTGTTTTAAATAAATCACCTTTGGAAAACATGGAAAGAAAAGCTTTCAAATATTGACAAAACAAGCAGAAAGAGTTAGAAAACATCTGATCATATTTACATAACGTATCTACACACAATCTCAAGTTATTTTTTCTATTCCAAACAAACAAAACATGTCCGGTAAGATCCTTATTACAGATCACCATGCAGAATAGACTATCACAGCATCACTGAAACCAACAAAACCATATTCAGCTCTGCATCTCCTGATGTATATACAATCATATTTTTTAAAAAAAATAATTCCAGCTAGAGCTGGGATGAAAGAGAAAATAAAATCTTGCCTTACTAATGAATACCAAAAGAATCAGGTCCTCACATAAAACAGACTACACATCGATTAATAAAACCATTATATATATGTATTCAGGTATACACACATGTATATACCCACACATTCTCCATCAGGTACAAGATTATACAGTCAGTGATCAGGCTCTTCACAATATGACTTTAAAGAATGTATTCCTCAATAGCAACTTCTCAAGTCTCTACATTCAGGTTGATCTTGGTACTCTAGAGTAATTTTTAGGCAAACTAGCAGCTCGATTTTACAGTGAAACTGGAACACAGGAGAAACGATACACTGACCCCTAGAACTTCCGTGGCTAAATCACACTATGGCTTGGGTAGACTGCAATGTAAGGTTGGAGTAGTTCCGGCATTACCTTTGTGCTTGTCTTAGAACGGGCAGGATCAGATATATATGGATACAAATCCAACATGATTATTTTATGACTTACAGGAATTCACCTGACATTGTTATATTACAAACAGCAAAACAAAAATACACAACCTAACTTGTTCAATTTGCCACCTGCTCTCAATATGCGTTTTGGTCATTTCTTATCTCATCTGCAATTCAACCACTCCTACTCATCTCCTCATTACAACTACCTAACTACTTTGGGGTTTTAGTGGTGTTGATGTGGGCTGGCAAACTACAGAATACAAGAGAGCAGCTTCTTGAAACATTCTTGTCTCAAGTCAAATACAGACAAGCACTTCATTGCTCGCTATTTTTTGCAACTAAGAGTCAAGTCTGAAGAAGGGCACCGTGCTGCACTCAAATTCAAGAAAACCGTTCCCAACCAGGGGAAAACCAGGCCCAAGAGAAAAGCCAAGGAATACATCTTTGAGAGGATGTACTACAATGCAGCAGATCTAAGATGGTGACCAAGATAAGGTATCCAGGCATGGTCGGATCTGGAAGACAGCACTACCCTAAGAAAGACCTCACAGTGTATGTGGAAGGGCAGTGGAAAAAAACAAGTCAGTAACTGTTAGAAATCCAATACTTCTCAGTCTTACACAATGCCAGGTGCCTTTCACTGTATAGTCCCTACTATGAAGCAGTGACTTGATTCAACAATTCCTTGATGCTATTGCCTCTTTCTAATTCCACCTTAGTCCTTCAAAAATCCTAGCAGGAAAGAGAGTAAGGGGAGGAAAAGGAAAATCATTAAGAACATCCTTGTTAAGATAGAATCGTGAAGTTGTTTAGATTAGAAGGATCTTATAGACGTCATTTGGTCCCATTCTCCTCCTCAAGGCATGGTTAACTTCAAAGTTACATCAAGTCACTCAGAGCCTTGTCCAGTAAACTAGATGATTGTGCAGGCTCTCCAAGTGCCCATTTCAGTGTTTCACAGAACCGCAGACTGGTTTGGTTTGTAAGGGACCTTCAAAAATCATCTCACCCAACACCTCTGCCATGGGCAGGGACATTTTTCACTTGGTCAGATTACTCAAAGCCCCATCCAACCAGACCTTGACCACTTTCAATGATGAGGCATCCACAACTTTTCTCGGCAAACCAGTTACAGTGTCCCACCACCCTAACCATAAAGAATTTCTTCCTTATATCCAAACTAAACCTACCCTCTCAGTATAAAACCATTTCCCCTTGTCCTGTCACTACAGGCCCTGATAAAAAGTCTCTCCACCTGTCTTATGATCCCACTTTGTACATCAAAAGGCCCCCAGAAGGTCTCCCCGGAGCCCTCTCTTCTCCAGGCTGCACAAGCCCAACTCTCCCAGCCTGGCCTCCCAGCGGAGGGTTCCAGCCCTCTCAGCATTGCTGGGGCTCCTCTGGCCCCGCTCCAACTGCTCCCGGTCTCTCCTGGGCTGAGGACTCCAGAGCTGGACCCAGCCCTGCAGGGGGGGTCTCCCCAGAGCCCTGAGAGCAGAGGGGCAGGATCCCCCCCTGGCCCTGCTGCCCACGCTGCTGGGGATGAGCCCAGGATACAACTAGTCTTCTGGGCTGTGAGCTCATGTGACCAGCTCATGAAGTTTGACAACTTTCATTCTGAGGAATTTTTCCCTTTTAGCCAAAGTCGTCCTCGGTTGGCATAATTTGCATCTTTTGTCTTTTTTCATTGTATACTCCCAAGAGGAATTTCACTTTTCTCGCTAACACATTTTAGGTTGAACGACTCCAATTCTCTCACAGATTCGCATTATGTCAAGCGTTCTTGTTCCTTGTTCAACTTGGTAGCCAACCGTTGTACTCACTAAAGTACGTCACTATCTTTCTTGTACTGGGGACCCCAAAATTGGGATACAGCACTCTAAAAGGGGCAGGGGGAATCAATTCCCTCAGACTGCTGCCTACACTCTCGCTAACACACCCCATGGTGCAGCTGGCCTGTTTCACTGCCAGAGTGCATCGCTGACTCATGCTCAGCTTTCTGTCTACCAAAATACCAAGGGCCTTTCTGCTACTTCCCCCGATCTTTCCTACTAGGCAAACATTTCTGAAAAAAAAAAAATATTTTTATTCACCACCTGTTAAGATGAATGAGTAAATAGTTTATTGACTACTGATGCTACAAGCAACAGGACAGAGCCACATCCACCAACCAAGAATAAGCCGAGGCCTTGTGCCTTTTGCACAGGGTTGAAGAGATCGGTATGCAGCTACAGGTTACCAAGCTGTTCTGTTTTCCCATCAGTTTCTCACAAAAGACACATCTAAGCTCTTCCAGTTGTCAAGCTAAAAATAACTCCCATTGTTTATTCAATTTGGCTTCTCAGTTTTGACTCTTTTGATTCTGCCATTTCAAGTTTTATTACCACAGAATTTGCTACTTACCTTAAAATCAGAAAAGAAATTACATAAAGCACATTTAGCTTTTTCTAGGGATTTTTAAGATTTAACAACTATCAAATGATTCACAGTAATATTACAGATTCTAGTAACAGCAAATAAAAAAACCCATGTACAATACACAATTGAACTCGTAACCCTTCCGAAGAGCACAAGTTTTGGAGCTGTCCTACAGTGAATTGGCAGTGTCCCACTAAAAGCACCTTTCCAGTTGAAACAGGAACACCATACTCAGATTAGCTACCAGCAGGAAAGTCCCTGAAGACTCAGATTCAACAGATCAGGTTGCAATAACTGATATATGGACAATTATCTTTTCAATAGCTGACTAGAAATGTCTTCTTAACCTAAACATCTGAATTGCAGAACTACTGTATATTTAGACTCTGAAATTTAATTAGAAAAAAATATTTCTCATTTCTCGTAAGTGGACAAAGTTTTGCATTTAAATGTTAAGAACACTTCTTTCTGTAAGGTCAACATAAACAAAGTGAAAATTCTTATCTAATCATACATACTTTGAAAGATCGCAGAACTTTAAAAATTTTGACGCAACTGTAAAAAGACTTTTTTGTGCAAACAGATCACTGCTATTGCAAAGATAAAAGCAGCTAGTCTTAATGATACAGTGACACTACCGAAAATTCAATTTACATCTGAGATCCTCCAGTCGCCATTTGTACAGTAAAGCTTAATAAATCACTTATTCCTCCTAATAGATGCTAATCATGGATTGACAATACATAATCAAAATCTGCTCTTTAACCCTTTCAGCAAATAACCATTATTAAATCTGGTTTGCAGTAGCAGCATTAAAACGATTGGCAGTAACTCCTGCAGAAGTTGTGTCAGCAATGGGGGCTTTTTGGTTTGTGTTTTAAAACTGCCTTGCGATTACAATAGACTACATCAAACGTACTCTATTAGTTTAAAAGAAAACTGTAACAAAACTAGGAATTCCGCAAATATGCAGTTTGTTAACACTTTCCTTGAAACTTGCAGTCATTTTGCAATTTTACTTCCTTAATTGTTTTACTGAGCATGATAATTTGTTTTCCTTGATAAACACATCTAAACATACGCACAAGCAATCATATACATGTACACAATGACTGCTTTTGCAGACAAATCAGCAACACAGAGCAATAAACTACTTTTATTTAACTTTTTAATGAGACTGTTTTCTAAAAACAACTATGCAAGTAGAAAAAAGGCATAATTGCCTTCTGCCTTTTACTTACTCTCTCTATAATTACTGCAAGCACGCAACACTGTTAAAATCATAATATTTTTAGTTTCTTAGTCAATTCTGCATTCTTGATGGGATTGCATCTCTCCCCCAAGGAAAAGAACTGATTTTCTTTTTTTACATAAGATTTCACAATTCAGAAAAGTCAGCAGGTTCAGCTTTTTAAAGCCCAAAATACAGGTAATGTTTAAATCTAATTAGATAATACACCTCCGTACTCCCTGCAAAACTTGAAGCTTCTTCTAGGAAGTTTCAACATCTTTCTGCAGACACAGGGAGGCTGGGAAGGCAGCAGACTTTCAGTACATCCCAGAAAAAACACATTACCTCATCAACAAAAAAACAAAAGTGTTCACCCTTAATAAAAAGGCGGCTTTTTCACTAAAACTGGCTCACTTGACGAAAGCTGGCAATACGCTACTGTATTACAGAAAGCTTAAGAATGTCTGATGCCTGCAGTAAATTCTGCATCCTAGATACAGTCTTCCTGCTTTTGTCTGTTATTGCAAATTACTTGACTCGCTTAGTTCTGTTTCGGTGGGTTTTGTTTGTTGTCTTTTTTTTAATTGTTTCAGATTGCTACTCCTCATTTCGAAAGAGCAGGCTATCTTACCTCCCGCCCTCGCCTGCTCTCCCTTCACTGCCTGCTCAGCAGTGTGTTCACTAGGAAACTGTTCTTCTGACCTTTAATTCACTTGATCCCTCCTATTTAATAGATAGCTCTCTCCATATGAACCTATTCATTCTTTGCATTCACCAGATGCTGGTGCTTTTAATACAGTATTCACGGGAATGGCAAGTCACATGGGGTGGTTTTAACCGCTTCTCGTCCTGCACTGTACAGAAAGAGTGCAGCTGTACACCTCAAGTACTTTTAAAACCTGAGCCTTTTAAACTTAATCTTAAAAATTATTTTAATCAGTAAACAAAAACTATTTATTTAGCTCTTCTTTCTTCCTACTGCCAGTGCAAATTTTGTCTTTACTGACTGTAAAGTTACCTCTGGGATGAAGGCACAAAGGTCGCTCCTGAAACCTAAGACTCCACCGCATCACACAATATCACGCCTGGGATCTAAAGAAGGCTCTTGTTAATCAACATATCTCATTACTGGACATAAACTTACAATACATCTTTACAAATTTAAGCATGTTATTTGCTATTTTCAGGGTGTATTATCACAAGAATATGAGGAACAGATGGTTAATACGAGTAGCACCAAAATAATAAACCTGAAAACCACTGTAAATCTATTTCGGATTTTCCTCTCTTACTTTATATACCCGGCAGTCAAAGTTTGCCTGAAAGTTGCATCTGCAAGCTAAGCAAAGCCAGTCAGGCTTTCCGTTACCTCATTTTTATATCTCTTACCTATTTTAGTTTTCACCATTAACTTTTCTAAAGTATTGGAGTAAGACACAAACAATTTTTCTTTAGTTACCCTTAAAAAAAAAAATTAAAAAGAAAAAGACAAACGGATGTGAATGCAAAACTCTTCATTTCATAGCAGTCTAGTAAACTATCAGTAAAACAATTCATACTCATCATGGAGCAAAACTTCACACATTATCTCACTATTCAAAATATTTTTCAAAGCCACTAAAATTGATTTTGGAACCAAAACTCTCATCACAATCTCTCAATTCATTTTAAATATTCCCTATCTAACATCAGACATCAAAACTACTAAATGTACACTAAAAATGTGAAACACATTAAAATTACATTCTATCATATTTGTATTTCAAGCCTATATACAAAGAAATCCAGAAAGAATAACAACAGTGTTATTGTGGGTATTAATTGTTAAAGACATACTCAATAGTTAAGCTTGAAGTCACAGAAGCATATGTGGACTAAGAATCTTTAAAAGTCTGAGCTAAGTCCACGCTCAATGTCTTGCTGAAATCAGGACCTGGAAGCAAAATTGAGCACCATGCCATACAGCACATAACATTTTTCTTTTCCCTACATGATTCATGCTTTTCAGAAAATTATCAAAATGCTTATTGATACAGCTTACTTACTGTGATGAAGATGGTCAGTTCTGTGACATCACTATTCTGCAACCTGCAAAAAGAAAAAAAAAAAAGAAAAAAAAAAATCAGCTGATTCACCCTTTGACCAAGTAACTTTTAGAAGAACAAGGACACATCAAACAGAACAGTAAAACTACTCAAAAAAAAAAAACAAAACAAACCAACAAAACAAATCCCCTGTGAAGTGTTTCCAGTGTACTGAAGACTGTTTCTCAGTCAGGTGTCAAGACACTAAAACAAGAATAGCCAAAAAAACATAGCCAAACGCTATGTAATCACACTTATTTTTGTTTGCAACCAGCTGTTTAAATACACATATCCATTTTACTTTTATTTACCTGTGAATTATACAGCACAGTGCGTTTCCCTTTGATGTACACAATAAGTTAAAGGACTCTTTCTATTAAAATGCAATAATAATTTTGGTCTCCCAGAAATCAATGGGAAATTTCAATTTTGTTGATAGGGAACCAGAGTTTCATGCCATTATTTGTGCTCTCTAGCATGAGGATTTCAAATTCTCCTCACGCTAAGAGAATTCAGAGGCATCTCTATGTCAGTACAAAATCTACATACACCTCACTGAAAATGTAAAACGAAAAATAACTTTTGAACACTTGTTTGGACGGTTTCCTTCCCAGATTGTTCTTCCCTGGGCAGACCACGTTTTTCTAAACACGTAGTTCCTACGCACTGAAGAGGAAATAGAAAACAGTGTAACAGACAAAACATTTGGAATACAACCATTTCAGGAAATTGTTACGTACTCTAGTTGTAGAAATCTGGTATTGTTGGGAGTTGTCTAGAAATCTGTTTTCACTGCAGACTCATAAAGAGTCAGTGAAATTTCACAAGTGTGTAGAAAAATGGACGGGTTTATTCTAGAATTTTTCCTACAGCATCACACTGACAGGAGCATAGCGTTGGCCTATCTCACAGTGGCAGAGTTAAGAAAATACACTAATAAATCTAAACAAACAAAACATCGGCCATCTACATGAGCAACAATTTTTACAGAGTTAGGTGAGCTAAGCAGCAGCTTAAATCTGCGGAGGTAACTACATCAACAACAGCCACAGGGGTTTTTTTATTTAATTTAAAATTACAACCTGTAAATGTGTGGGCATGAACACCAACAATTGCTTTTGTTGTTTGTTATGGCCACTCCTGTCAGGCTACACTCCCAGGCCTGCAAGGAAAACAATAGGCATTTTTCTCCCTTGGGTCAAAGGACAGCCAGGAACAAATCGTTCCCAGTAGCAGTCAGAGGCAGCAGCATCAACCTCTACAGGAAAGGCATCCCGTTTGTTCTCCTGAGGAGAAAATAAAACATCACTGTTTCTCATCTCTACCCTACTGCCGTGCTGTGACAACAACAACAAAAAAACCCAATCTACTAGACCAGAAACAAGAAAGAGAAAAGTGACTGAAGGAGGTACGTCATAGTAACTACATCATTTAAAACGTGAGAGAAGCATTTCTGAGAGGAAAAGCTTGAGAGAGTACGTATTTCGCTACTCTCTCCATCAACCACCCTGCTGGCTGACTACTATATTGACATGAGAACAAATCTACCTTGCCATTTCTTACGCAAGTAAACAAATGTAAATACAGTGCAACATGTACAAAATGCATCACACGCTGCCCTGGTTCCTTCTTCTATACGCTGTACATATTTACAATGAACAAATTACCAAGTTAATCAAAGACCACTGTCCTTTCTGCATCATTAAACAAAAGTGTATCTAATGCATAGTCTTGCATTACTGAGGTTGTTTCTTCTCTTTCCAAAGATGAAAGCTTTCATTGTTCAGAGTTTTATTCACCTGCCGTAGAAAGCTACCTCGGTATTAGTACCACTCACTTCAGTCAGCAAATAAATGGTCCAAGGCCTTTACAACAGGCAGAGCAATTATTTTTCCCATTGAAAAGGAGAAGAAAGTTATGGGTTGAAGACACCCCTCCCACCACACCCTGTCTTCTCCAGTGGGGAACAGAATATTTCCCCAGAAATATTACAAGTCCATGTGTTGGAATGAATTGGAATTTGTCTCGTGATTTTTTCTTAAAGATAACAGCATTTTTACATAGACACATCCAACCTTCCCAGGTATTCACTTTACTTCTAAAATAACACTATGAAAACTTGTCTTGTTTTTTTTTTAAACAAGTCAAAAACTCAAAGCCACAGGATTTCACAGCATAATCTAGGCTTTAAGTATGTTTTGTATTTCCATCACAAGATTAAAATAATGTATAAAACACATTCATTGCCGCGCTACTTTGAAACTCTTCTTGTTGGCTTTAAATATGTATTTCATTCCAGAATGGCTTAAAGTCGTGTCCCCATGGCGTCATCGAGTGTCACTTATTTTGTTCCTATTCGCTTTTCTAAAGGACTTCTGCATTCACACCCCTTCATTACCTTGACAAATCTCAGCCACCCTGTCCATTTCAATAATGGAATCTCACCTCACGGTAATACGTTATCAAAAATAATGCTCTTTCGCTACCATCACAGTAGCTGCAGAAAAGATATTTTTGTAACTCTAATCATTAACCATTTTACTGTACACACAGGAGAACTTCACATTTGCTATCATTTGTACATTTCACCTGTGTGGAATATACACATATCACACACTGAATTAGCTTGACTTGACTTTAAAAATTATTTTAAAATTACACGTGAAGCAGAACTCGCACTTTCCCCTTTCCAACACCTTGTATTTGGTACTCTCAAGAGAGTCAGAACATGATTATCAGTGGTGCAAGACAATTACTTCACACTTTATCTTGGAAAATTGTAAACATTAAACCCGCTTTGCTTGAAAGAAATTACCCTTTACCCTCCAAATAAATACAGTTATGCATTTCTTCCTACAGGGAAGTAGCACTCAGCAGTAAAATATTTTCTTTGTTAACATTCCAAGATATAATTGGACATTTGCATATTAAAAGCAAACACATGAGGAAGTGGCGGAGTAAAGGTAGAGGACTAGTATCACCAAGAACATTAAGACGGACAACGTAAGAAATGCACATAGTGCAGGGGCACTATCAAAGCCACACAGTCTGTACTCAAATGTCCAGGCCGCTTTGTATAAAATCTATTCGTAGCAAGACATGTAATTCATAAAATCGAGGATAAAAATGGACGAGATCTATGACATCACCTGAAATATTCTTAGAGGCAAAAGACTCTCCCGTAAATAGGATATATCCCCACTGAGACCGCTTAACTAGGTCTGAGCCAAGGTTAAGCAAAGCTCAACAACGCAACTATCTTCTTACAGCACACAACACAGTGCAGTTCATTTCAAGTTATTTACTCTGCTTCCCTTCAGCTGGTGAGCAGCTGCACACTGCTGCCACTACACCGCTAGCAACACCTCAGTTAACCAGCCCAAAGGTGGTTCAGGGTTCTGTGTGAGCTGCTTCCACTGCAGACAAATTAGCTCCACAAAGTCTTGTACGTTTTCAGGAACTAGATTCTGCATCTTCCAAAATTATTCCCTTAACCATTTTCAAATTTTAACTGACAGTACTTCAGTTTGAAATACTCATTTTCTGCTCCTCATTTCATAACTTCTGGTTGCAGCTCCTTCTCAACAAACCCTCCATTCTGACACTAACAAAACCAGTTTGAATGTACTGGTCTCGTGCTCAGGAGTCCAGTAATACCGCTCCCGAATGACCAGTTGTAACCCAGCTGGAGATATATTGTGGTAAAGCAACCTGTAGTCTATTTACACACACACAGATCGATTCACCTAACACCACCAAGACGAGCAACTGTGACTTCTGAAAAAACATACTGTTTGCTGCAGGTTTGTATACACTGAGACTGATGCTTTAAAATTTTGAAACTAAAAACAAAGGAAGCATCTGCTTTTATAAATAGTATGTTCCTTATGTATTTCAATACTTTTGTTCTCCCTGATTAAAAGCGCACAGACTGCTTTTGGCTCCAGCGTCCAAAGTACAGAGCAAACAGGTTCCTCTAGTTATACAAATACTACACTAAATGGAAAGCTAAGCTAAAACGCAACAGCAAATAATATGATTTGTCATGAACTCAGGGAAGTTACACGACAACAACTTGTTGATCCAATAAAAAAAAAAAAAAATCATTTAAAAGGATCAAAGAATACTGATTCAGACTAAATACTCTGTCCCCGACACAAGTGCGTATACATGGAAACATGGAAAGCTCAGATTTACCATTTAATTGTGCAGTAACAGAAACCCTTGCAATTAGCTTCTTCTCCCTCTCACTGTTGCTCTATTAACAAAGCTCAACAGAAAAGCATGTTATCATGGCTTATTTTTTGGTTTTAGAACTGATTATTACAAAGCATAAAGTATCCTTAAATATAAATGAAATCCTAATGCAATTCGAGAATAAAAAGCCATGAACAGTCCATATTCCACACTCAAAGGAGACAGGTGGAAGTTGAATATTTAGAAGAACAGAAAACATAGAGTGCCTGGAAGAGGAGACTGTAAACAATTTCTTCTACGTTTATATTTTCCTTTATCAACCCAGCACGGGCAAAATGCCTCACAGGCTGCACTGCCCAACACAGACAGGCAGGTGTAAAAATGGCTTTTCATTGCAAGAACGAGACAGTTAATGTGGACAGGAAAGATTGTATGATTTTTTTATTTCCAAATCTCATTAACAATTTAACTTGAATACAACCCAATCTTTTTTCCCCGCATTATTTCCTTATCATGCACGAAGTAAAGAAAAGGGTAGGTTGCTGTGCCTAATATTAGCATATAAATGGAGCTAATTGAGGTTTGACAAAAGTGGGAAGACAGGATGGGGTGAATTCCCACCTTTGTTACTGCTATCACTTTGCAAGGTGGGTTTTTTAAGCAAGACTAGAATAACTGGTTTACTTTCTGGCAATGGCATCTTCTCAATTAAATCAAAACTTAAAATCTGAAAGCACTGCAGAATGCAGCAAAAATGGCATCGTTTTCATAGAGCCATGAGACGACGTTTTCTTTCTTGACTGCAGTTTGCTCATTTCTCCAGTGCACATGTACCACAAAAGATGGGCCTGTCTTAAAAATTGCCTTGGTGCCCTTTCAATTACATTGCAAACAAACACTGAAAGAATGTAAGTTTTCAAGCTACATTCTTCCTGGCTTCCATTAGTAATTCAGGACTTTGCTCTGGAAGTTTACTGTGATGGGAGAGCTAACAAAGTTAGGGCATTGTAAAAGACTGAGAACGTGAGATTAGGGAAACTTTTCTATACTTCAAACTGTTTCATTCTTCTGTTAGCATTTACAACTAGTATTTCTGGAAAACCTGACAGAAAGAACATTGAATAAAATGGTGGCACTTGTTCCCCAAAACTTACATAAATATTTGAAAAATATTAAGCAAGTTTCTCTACGCAAGACAAGATATGTCATTACTGATACTTTTAAAAGTCTCAGCAGAAAAGTCAATACCTACTAAAGACTAACGACAATCTGTTTCTTGGAAAATCCTTCTATTGGAATAGTCAAAAGAAGAAAGTCCCACTCCCAAAACATACAGCTTTCATAAACTGACAGAAGGAAAAATACACTTTTTAAAAAATATTTTTTAAAGGCTTTTATTTCCTTTGATGAACTCATGTGTGGAGAACCAGCCACTCAAAAAATTACCCCTTATAATTCTGGAAGTCGATAATTCGACAGGAGTCCAGTATTTCAGATTCAGCATTACCCATATTAGTGCTAGTGAAGACTGGGCATCAGCCAGTATGAGGAATATTCAAATTCCAGACATCAAATGTTTTCCCTAACATCTGGGGTTTGAGTTTAATTTTTTTAAAAGATTTATGCCATTGGGTTTTGCCTGCTTGCAACTCTTCCCCACCCCTTCTATAAACCAGTGTACTAATATTTAAAAGAGCATGTGACTGCAAAAGACTTCCTGGATCAAATCTAGATTAATTCAGTAGCATTAAAAAAGAACTCAATTTCTACGTCCTTTTTGCATTTTTCAAGTAAAAAAAACTTAAAGCTCTGTCAGTACATCAGGCAACAAATCTTTCCGCATTAGGCTCTTCTGCTGTTACGACAGATGAAAGCAATGATGTCAGCAATGACAAGGGGCGCTATATCATGATTAGTTATTTTGATCAAGATTCGAGATGTGTGGAAAGATCTTTTGGCAAAGCTTGTCTAAAAGTGCTGAAAGGTTTTTGCATCACTTAATTAGTTTTCATTGACTTCCACATTCTACAGACGCGATGGAATTTTTCTCTGACTCAGCACTTACATGGACCAGCAAGCACACTTCCAACTAAAACTTGTGAGCGGTTCTATATAACCTCCCCTGTGTGTCACTTTCATACACTTGATAAACAAGAATGATGTTAAGGCTGTTCTCTAACAAGTAGGGACATGCTGATTAACAGCTCTACTATGCCAATATAAATTGAAGAAAGGAACACTATTAGTAAAAATACAATAGTGGTTCCTCCTCCTGTCATCATCATCAGTGGGAAATGAAAGAAAAACGTGAGAAGAATTACATTTTTCTTCTAGCAAAGGAAGCGCCATTTCATCCTGTAACACCCATTTTCGGCTGAACAACAAGAGAAATTCTGTGTATTACTGCATTAAGAAAGACTTTAACTTCATCCTCTCGTTAAAGACCAACCACTACACCTTGGGACTGCGTATTTAAACACCCTACAATGTTGTAAGCTCCAGGAAACAAGGGAACAGGAAGACAGGACTTCAGCATTCCTACAGCTGCCCGTCTGCCAAAACCACGCAGCGATTGTTTTTCATATTGTCCCACTACCCAGAAAACCCAGTAACAAATGAAAATTCACTGCTTTTTGCACCATTCAGGGAAACGTATGCAGTATTAAAAAAACAGTCACACAGACACAAACATAGCTGCAGAAAAAAGTGAGACAACATGGGTGAAAAAGTCAGTCAAGGGAAGAATATAGAAAAAAAAAAAAACAAACAAACAAACTAGGAGAAAGAGGAAAAGACCTTTTCATGAAAAAAAAAAAAAGGTCACCTAACAGAAAAACAAAACCACAATGCAAGTGAAAAGGGGAAAAAGCAAAAAGGAATGAAAATGATCATTCTTTGCATTATTACCTTTTGTTGTTATTATTATTATTAGAACTGTGAATATAAGCAGTTTTAAGTTCTTTTAATATTTGCAAAATCTCACCACTAATAGAAGTACTTTTATTAGGCAAGTGTTTACTATCACAGCCAGCACAAAGTTGAGACATTGTATTTAAAAGGTTGACAAGTCACTTTTACTAAGTCTCCTGATAACACATAGTTAGATGAGATGTGAAATATTAAGTTTGATTCCCAATTAAATCATATCAAGCACAGGGAAATATCAAGAGTCCTATTCTGAAAACCGTAACAAAAAGCTACTTCTTTCCATGTAAAGGTCTTATTCCCAAGTCTTAAACAAAGAAAGCAGTCTGATCTCTAAAATTTGAAATCTGGGCTCCCTCTGATGTGAAAAACAGAAACAGCCTGTAACTTCTCTAGAAAAAAGCGATTACCAGCTGCAAGAAAAAGCACTTCAACCAAATTAAATTGGAAAGTAACTGGTTATCAAGTATAGGTACATAAAAACATCCTTTGCATCAGATCTTGTCTCTCTGTATCTTTCTATCATTGAAAAAACCATTACCTTGCCTGTTAGCAAAATCGATTAACCTAGCTGACAAAAAATATTTTTTTAAAATATATATGTATATATATATATCTGTATCTTCCCTATTCTTGTACTGTTTTCCAAAACACTAACAAGTATCTCTCTCATTGCATCATACACAGACTTACAGAAAGGTTTGGGTTGGAACAAACAAAACCAAAAGTTAGTGCATGGAATGGACAGGCACCTGGACAAACAGATGAACAGACCCAGCGTGGTCATAAAATTGTATGTGTATTGACAACAGGTACTTAAAAGGGAAAGAGCCACAAAAGAACCTCCTGCGTAAGCAGGAGTAACCAGAAGCATTGTAGAAACAGTTGAGTTTTATCAGAAATCACTTCTTCCATTTCATAAATAGCATTTGAGTTCAATCTCTGTTTATAATAAAGTGTGTAAATACAAGTTAATCTGCAGCTCCAAGGCTAACGCGGCTCTGGATCCATGACAATAGCTATTTAAAGACTCTTAAAAGTTTATATTATGGTTAATCAGCATTTGAAGGTGTGATTCATTTTTTAACTAATGTTACACTATGCATCACAGGCAGCCTTTTAATTGGGAGGGCTAATAGTGTACATGCACCAAAGCCAAACTTCTAAGTACAAAACTACCGTATTCAGAACAGTACCATATTCATTGGATCAAAAGTGAAATGAGGAGACTGTTGAAATCTGATAAATAATTTTTGATGAGAAAAAGTGTATGTTATTATGTTTTGAACAACAACAAAAAAAAAAAAACAAGCAAACAAAAAAAAAACAATACAAATTACTGAAGGTATTAAAATAGCATTATTATTATTATTACTGGAATCATGAGGAGCCCAGTCACTGGCTAATTTAAGGCTGAGATTCTGCAAAACAGTTTTAAATGCTTAGCTCCTCTAAGTGTCAGTAGGGCAGCGCCTGTTTGTGAACGCAGGCACACGCTTAAATCTATTCAGGATTAAGATGCTTTGACTTAATCTAATTGTGTATGAGTTATGATACATGCCCTACATCTAAAACTTGTGTTTTAAAGACCTCCAGAGATGGGACCTCCAGCCCTGCCCTGGGCAGCCTGGGCCAGACCTGGACAACCCTGGAGAGGAAGAAATTGTTCCTCAGCTCCAACCTAAATCTCCCCTGGGGCAATTTGAGGACAGTTCCTCTCGTCCTGGTGCTTGTTCCTTGGGAGCAGAGCCCAATATCCCCCGACCCTGGCTCCAACCTCCTGTCAGGGAGTTGTGGAGAGCCAGAAGGTCTCCCCTGAGCCTCCTTTGCTCCAGGCTGAACAAGCCCAGCTCCCCCAGCCACTCCTCACCACACTCCTGCTCCACACCCTTCTCTGGCCACGCTCCAGCCCCTTCAGGTCCTTCTGGGAGGCAGGGGCACAAAACTGACCCCAGGATTCGAGGGGCAGCCTCCCTAGTGCTCAGTGCAGGGGGACGATCCCTGCCCAGGCCCTGCTGCCACCCCACTGCTGACACAGTCAGGGTGCCGGTGACTTCCTGGCCACCTGGGCACATGCTGGCTCTTCAGCCGCCTGTCCTTTCCATCAGGTGATCATCAGGTGATTGATAAAAGATATTAAAGAGAACTGATCCCAATATTGAGCCTGGAGGAACACCACTTGTGACTCGCTTCCAACTGGATTTAACTCCATTCATCACAACTCTCTGGGCCCAGCCATCAGCCAGATTTTTACCCAGCAAAGAGTGCACTCATCCAAGCCATGAGCAGCCAGTTTTTCCAGGTGAATGCTGTGGGAAATGGTGTCAAAGACTTTACTAAAGCCTAGGCAGACAACATCCACAGCCTTTCCCTCATTCACTAGGCAGGTCACCTTGTCATAGAAGGAGATCAGGTTAGTCAAGCAGGACCTGCCTTTCATAAATCAATGGCTGACTGGGCCTGATCACCTGGTTGTCCCATACATGACACATAATGGTACTGAAGATGATCTACTCTATATGGAAGCAGAAAGCACAAACCCTCCCTGGCACCAAGATCAAGATGATAGGCCTGTAGTTCCCCAGATCCTCCTTCTGGCCCTTCTTGTAGACGGGCACCACATCTGCTAACCTTCAGTCAACTGGAATCTCCCAAGTTAGTCAGAATTGCTGATAAACAACAGAACGTGGCTCGTAGCTCCGTGAGCACTTCTGTCAGATCCCTCAGTGCCCCTGGGTGGATCCCATCTGGCTGCATAGACTTGGGTGTATCTAAGGAGTGCAGCAGGTCATTGACTATCTCCCCTTGGATTACAAGGGCTTCATTCTGCTCCTCATCTCTGTTTTCCAGCTCAAAGGGCTGAGCACTCAGAGAACAACTGGTCTTACTATTAAAGACTTGAGGTAAAGAAGGCTTTAACTGAGACTTTTCCTCATCCTTGGTCACTACATTTCCCTCCACATTCAACAAAGCACGGAGATTCTCCTTACCCTTCCTTTTGTTAATAACCTATTTATAGAAACATTTTTTACTGTCTTTTAGGCAGTAGCCAGATTAAGTTCTAGTTGTGCTTTGGCCCTAATTTCCTCCCTGCATAATCTGACAAAATTCTTGTAGTCCTCCTGAATTGCCTGCCCCTTCTTTCAAACATCAGAAACTCTTATTTTCTCCTGAGTTCCAGCCAAAGGTCTCTGTTCAGCCAGGCCAGTGGTCCTTCTCACCAGCTCTTTTTTCAGCACCTGGAGACAACTGCTCCTGTGCCTTTGAAAGCTCCTTTTTGAGGACTGTCCAGCCTTCCTGGGCTCCCTTTGCCCTTCATAACAATCTCCCAAGCGACTCTGTCAACCAGGTCCCTCAACAGGCCTATGTGTCTGCCTTCCAGAAGTCCGACGCAGCATTTCTGCTGACTCCCCTCCTCACTTCTCTGAGAATTTAAAACTATCATTCCACGATCGCCATGTCCAAGGCTGCCTCCAGCCACCACTCAGAAGCCTTCCTCTGCTTGCAGGTCCAGCAGGGCACACCTTCCCTAGTTCACCTCCTTTACTGAAACACTATTTGGGAACAAATGCACACCTTGTTGAATCACGCTTTGCAATCAATGTTAACAGGGTACATCAGTCTTAACAGGCATACTGGACCAGGTCACTTTCACCTTGCAGCTCTTTGCGTTAGATCAGTTTTGCTTCAACTGTTTTTTTTCCATTCTGAAAATAAGCATATTTGACAAACTGGAAGCCTTCATTTTCACAATATGTATACAAATCAGAGACAAACCTAAATTCATGAACATGATTAACTTGCCTAATTTAGCCTAACCAAATTAAAACAAAGTTCCTTTCAAAATTCCATTGTGCTATAGAACTCAAAAATCTCTCTTAAAAAGGCATTTTAAAAAATCCCAAACCAAAAGCTTTGTTGCACTAGACCAAAACATATTTCAACACCTGAGAATTAATTACCCACCTATTACATACGATCCTTCAAATTCCTAGTACTGCTATTGCTCCTATTCTTGCAACCAAAGTTAAACACAGTGATACCCATAGAATAGCCGTCCTAACAGTTAAGCTCATCTGTGACAGCACACTCAGGCTTCTGTGTTTAAAAATAATGTTTCTTACTAGGAGTGATGTCATAGCAAGCACAATTTTGAGATATTCTTATTTTTTAAGCTGCATTTCAGAAAGCAATTCCTCCCCAAAATGCTCTGCTTTTTAGTACTGTGTCATTCACACTGGCAGCACTGATAGGTTACCTGCTGCATTCCAAAACAAAAGACCAAACAGAGAGACACGTTTACACTAGCTTCTGATGAGTTTTTAATCTTCTCCTTTCACAGGTGATGCAAAAGGAAAACAAACTGAGAACTGTACGTAACAGGTGGCCTCTTTTAGCCTTTTTTAACTGTACAAGTTGCAACAGGCTTTCTCTAGACCAGCTGTGAACACTGCCTCAGCAGCTACTGTAAGCCCCACAGGACACGAGCAGTTTCAACATTTAGAGTTATTACTCCAGTCAAACACATTAGCTCAAATTTAACTGCAACTTACTTGGAATCTTGTGCAAAGTCTTTAGGATACAACATTTTTCAATTCCATTCAATATAATGCCAACAACGGACCCTCAGTTGACACCAACTGTGGGTTGTCCTTTGTTGCAAAATCTTGCTCAATATTCTCTTCCTGGTAAAAAGTTCGTGCCAGCACCTCTGACTTTGTTTCAGATGGCTTGAACTTTTAACACTTGAAAGGCAAATTCAGAACTCTAAATTTACAGAAAAATTGGATTGGTTTGTTATTTTTCTAGTATGCACTTTAATTTCTATCCCAAATATGTAAATTGTTACATTTTGGCTATAATATGCATTATGCACACTGAAAATGTTGCGGTTTGTAATTCTGTGGTCCAAATATTTAAATGCTTACATATGCTAATACACAAACACCTACACACTATCCAAAGCTTAAATAAATTTTCTAAAACTGACCAAGGATCATTTCCTGTTGTCAAAGAGAAATATTCAAATATAACAACAACTATTCAAATGCAGTCTATAGTTTCAAAAGTTCTCTTAAACTAAAACTAACTAACTAATTTCTTTTTCCTCTTACACTCACAACAGAACAATGCAGTCAGTGCTCTAAGAACTAGCAAAACTAATCTAGGGTTAACAACTGAAGCCTATAGCATCCAGTCCAGGGCCCAAATGTTTGTCCATACAAAGTTAAAATAAAGGAACTGTTTCAATGGCATGTCACTGTTTTTTAGAATTCTTTATTTGGCTAAAACACATGCTACTTTGATTGTAAGACACCTGTGCAGTCTGGTCTGAATGGATTTTACTTGCATCTACCAAACATTTACTAAACCAGTGACAGAAAGATATTTATGGAGGCATGCTGCAAATTGTTCATTTTGGGGAATTAATGGAAACATACAAATTAAGACACAACCTATTTATCTATCAAATCCTGAAATCACTTGCCAAATCCAGAAATGAAGCAACTCCTCAACTCTATCTTCTACTGGCACATTCATCTGACTACTCATGGTGTGTTCCTCAAGACCATAACAAAACTCCCATTCTCCGCTTTCTTTCCAAGTTAAAGGAATCACAATAAAGTAAAGCAAAAGTTGCCAGAGTAATTTAAGTATTTACTTTATCTTCCCCTCTAAAACATCTGTTCCCATGTAAAAAAGGAGGAGAAACTAAGTCAGATGGTTCAGTTGCGGGCTGCTGGTTCTCCATTTCAGCTTTTGTTCCCATGGCAACTGATGTGGTATCAGGAAAAATAAATAAAATAAAAAGGATAAACAGCACCTGGGGGTAGAAGTGCTCTTTCACAAAAAATATAAATAAAGTAATGTAAAATAATATATTACCTCTTTCCTCCAAAATGCTAATAACATAAATTACAGCATTAGGGGCCCTGTGCCAATATGTGTCAATAATGAATCTAAGAAAACAACCACAGAAGTATGACTGGAAGCAACAAACTGTTCATTTATAGAAGAATCTGCATAGCATGAAAATTCTTCTTCATTCACCAGTATTATTCCCCCTTCCTATATAAGAACACACCTACCTACTGCCATACACACAGCTGTCATTTATTTGCTCATGAGTATCTGGCACCATAATAAATGTACTTGTCCCAGGCTTAGTTTAGAACGGAATTCGCTTCTGTTCTCACTGTTTCGTGGTCGGTTTCTTTTTCTGAGCAGCTCAGCCCTGAACTGCCACAAGCAGCAGAGATTAAATCCAAAGTATTCTCAGACAGCACTACCCAGTCCTAGTTATACTTGGCCACTGTCTCAAAAGAGAAGAGAATGAGGTTGCCGATTTGACAGAACTTCCATCACGTCTCTGCCAGTAAAACATGGCAAAATACAAGGGATTCCTTTGGTCTATGCACTGTTCTTTAACTCCACCATTCCTGGGCAGTTTTTCCTTCTGAATGCTTTTCTCCTTTGATCCTGGAACTTCTGTTTTGTTTTTCATGCTGCCGAAACTCGCAATAACTAGGTTGTGATCTACGACCAACAAGGATCTTTTTACCTCATGTTGCCCACTGACTCGAGAAAGAATTACATACATCAAATATATACTGGACAGAAGCAACACTGCACCATGTAGTTAGTTAAAGACTGTTTCTTATACATGGAAAATATTTACATTAGGACTAAGGACTAGGTATGGAATGTGTTATCTTCAGCCCTCTCCTTCCAATTTTGACAGTATTTGAGATCCAGACTATTTTAGAAATCTATGAGGCTCATCCTATCAGCTATGGTGCTAAGACAATTTACTCAAGAAGTAGAAGAAAAATACCCTCTTCCCCAGAACTAATTTCCTAGAGCTGGAGAGAAGATAAAGAAACACTTTAAACGTCAGGGGCAGGGTGAAAACTGAGTTTACAAATATCACACCTGACACACTAAGTACACACACAGAGGGACAAGGAAGGAAGGAGAGATGGGAAAGATCTGTAGCATCGAAATTACAGCATGTAAAATTATTCTGTTACATTATGTTAATGGCAGAACGCACATTAACAAACTCAATGCAAACAGAGCACAGTAAGGGACCAAGAATGAAGGACAGGATAACCAGTGATGACTGAAAAAAACACGGTGAACAGTCACAACCAAGGATGATTACTTTTCAATCCTTCACATAAAAACATTACATCTTATAATTACAGTACTTCTTATTTTTGGCATCCTTATTATTCCATCTACACAAATTATCAAAGATAAAAAATACCAAATATTAACAAAACCAAAATTAACAGCAACTAATTCAGAATAAAGGTATACAAGCAATAAACACTTTGATAAAGAATAAAGGCACGTATCCTTGTTTCAGAAATCAGAAGTATGAAGAATTAACAAACCTAACACTGCATTTCAGCCAGCACGTTCAGCAGCCACTGATAAACACACCTTCCCTTAATACATCTAATCATTCTAAGTGCATTGTTATTTTGCTCTCCACAGCATCCAAGGATGATTCCACTATTTAAGCCAGCATCAAGTTAAAAGCACTTCTTGGTTTATGTTAACAAACTACTAGGGTTTGTTTCACTGGGTTATTTTGGTTTCAATGTTATATTTCAGCCTTATCTGAAATGCCAAGAAAATGTTTTCTATTCATTTTACTATTCCAGGCATAATTTTATAGCACTTGGTCACAGTCCAAGCTGAAGACTTCTATGTAGTCTCATCTCATAAAGAAAGTATTCCAAAAGTGATGATTCCTTTCAGGTTTACTTGACAGGGTGACCTGAATTAATATAGTGCTTTGTCCTCCCTCCCCCCCCAACCCCGCAATGTGTCAAACTTGCATGGTGACTGCTGCTGAATGCATGTTTTTAGCAGCACTATACATTATGACTCCAGTATCTCTACCTGATGGTAGGTAATTAATTTAGAACCCATCGTTGTGCGTGTGTAAGCTCATGTTATTCTCCCTGCTTCCTCCTGCTCCATGTGCATTGCATCAAATTCACCAGTGATTCATTTCATGCAGTCACTTAGTCTGCTGAGACTCTTCCAGTTCTTCCAGTTCACAAGCATGATGGTTCTTCACCATGGTAAAACTTTTTTCTTCCTATTAAGAGATACTCTCAGCCTGTACTCTATAAGGTCCTTGCAGATCATGCTCTGTTTTAGAAAAAAAAAATTAATTCTACATTGTAACCGAGCCATCAAAAAAAATCACTCAGGACAAGCTACCTAGCAGCAGAAAAGTTGGGTCTCATGAATTTGAAGTACCTTACTTCTAATCACCGTTCAAAAGGTCTTAACTAGTATAAGGTCTTCACTTACTTTTAATCTGCATGTGACTGCGGCTTCTTCAGAATAAAAGTTAATAAATAAGCCTGAATTTCAGCAAACGAAAATCTATAAAGCACTTGGTGAATTCATGCTGAAAGCAATTTCTTACAAACCTGGGTATACCCATGAAGTAATGTGATGCCCCTTTGCCTGCATTCTAATTTTGCATTTTTCTGTCTATAAACACTAACACAGATGTTCAATAAACAATAGCTTAACTTTTATTAGGATACTGCTGTGGAATAGGTTACAGCCAACAGATTCAGTACTACACAGTCCCAATCATCACACCAAGTGCAAAATAAGTAACTCTTCAAGAAACTGAAGAGACATGAAAGGCCTGTTATGCCCCTTTTTCGGGGAAACAGTTTAGGTTTGAATAGCTTGATCTGAAAAGTGGACATTAACTCATCCTCTGCATGTCTTTCAATACCTAGTAAAACAGGCAAACAACTCATGAGCACCAGTCATTTACTTATCATCCTACTTTTTACTCCAAGTAAACCTTTGCAAACTTCAAAATTACAAAATGTGAATGAAGAGACAACTAGTAATACCGGCAACTACTACTTCTTACCAAGCCAGAGAAACCTTTCAGCACAGTGTTAGATCACTGTGCATCCAAAATGATATATGAATCTTCATTTTCACCCTTGACATTCTGAGGTAACTAAGCAAACACGGGTAACTTCTCTAAACTGCTCCTTTATTTCCATTAGGCTGGTAGGAATGATTTACCAGTGTGTCCAATGCTAGACTTAAACTGAATCTCCAGGCGGAGCAAATGCAACTTTTTCTTCTAAGCACTGAACACTGTACACCTCAAACGTTCTTCTGAAACATCTCTGAGTAAAATGTGTGTTTAAGTGTTTGGCACTGCTTTCCACAAGGAGCAGTTCTCGCTAAACAACGTATTACAACTTGCAGTGCTATTTTCAGCCAAGAATACCGATTTACTATTTCTGGATCACCTTCTCCGTCTGGGGTCTCCCCCAGAAGTTAGTGCACGATTTTTTCTAAAAAATTGGAAGTGACACTTACAAAGAATCAAATTCACAATTTTGAACTCAAAAGCTCTACAAAATTTAAGCAAACTTATTTACTGACTTATGAATCAAATCATATATGGAAACATACACTTATAAGGGGTGGCTAAACTAGAACAGAATATAATAAATATGAAGATTTATACACATCTATCTCAGCACTCAAACTATCTGTATTATTTCCTATGCTGCTGGAAGTAACAGGGAAAACAAACACTGAAGAATGAACCCTTCCCTGTAGCCATGAAAAACTACTTCAAAACTAATCCTCCAGACAAGGCTCAACTACGGAATCAATACTTCCTACTCTTATTTAAAAATATGTTTGGTTCAGTGAAAATGACTTACTATACATTAAAGTCTTAGGGGGGTAAATAAGCCTTGGAAAGTACTTCTAGAAAAGAAAGACTGATGACAACTGCAGAAAAATGCAGTGCTAATATCACAGTTAAATAACAAACAATACAGGACCTCAGTTTGTTGTCATTTTAGGAACATATTCTTAAGTCTATTTTTCTTTTCTGTAATTTACTTCTCTAAGCACTCTTACATGCATTAGGTAGCAACCGAACTATCCAAACCCTTCAATATTATTTTTATTCGGTAGCTGTTGGGAAGTAAAAAACCCTAAACCAAACAAACAAAAAAACAACTTGTCAGATGGAAGGCCTCCAGTACGCCAAGACTTAGCGGCTTGGTACATCCCTAGTTTGTGTTCAAGCATCCACCCTCTTTGCTTAAACCTTGTCAAGGAATTCTCCTTGCTTTGAAAGTTCTTAAAACTGCTCTATAAAGAATGTTTCTGGCATGACAGCTGTTGTAGAGATTAGGTCCCCAAACCATCTACTGAGCACTCTTCTCTTCTGACTCACTTTTCTCCTGAACCACACAGTTGTAGTGTGGTACTATTCTCTCTGATCTAGCTCCTTCACCAACGCTGAAAAGCGGTGAGGTGCTTAAGGGTAACTCCAAGGATGAAAAATGATCAGAGCTGCAACAGAAAAATACTGGTTAGCATTTCTTAATGCCTTTTTAAAGTTGCTATATCTACTTAGAAAAGACCACAGCTGTAGGGAGTGATAATATCTTCTATTAAATCAACTGATACAGTTTGAAAACTAGACTCACTTTCAGGCGTGTACACCTGATATTTTTAACTCACTGACTAACATAGCAAGGAACCTTCCTTAACGGCTCCCCATCTTCCTGGATGCATACATACACAAAACAAGAATCTATTTACAACTGTCTTCAGCAGTACTTTCTATCTATACACCAGGTTACGAGGTAGTAACTTAAACCATACTGGAACAAAAGATGTCTAAGAGTCAGCATTTTGGGCACCCTTTTATTCCCAAAGGAACTCAGGATGTTCAGAAAACTGATTTTTCTAGTCAAAAGTATAGTTTGCCTTTTAGAAGCTCCAGTCATTAGGGCAAGTAAAGACATACAAAACTTATTAAGCTAAGCGTATAAACTAGTGGAAAAGCCTCGCTTTATTTCTAACCCAGAAAAGTAAAACTGGATGGGAGGACATCAACTTTACTAACACAGCTTATCTATATTAGTAACCAGTATTCCCAACTACATATTTTTCACATTATAATGACACATAAGCTCAGCCATGTAAGAGTACAGTCATTTCTAATACTTCCATTATTTTTTTCCATGTGATACTCAGTGAGACTGTGCTTACTATTTTACTACATCATCATTTTGTGTAACATAATCACATTTTATACTTTTGGGTTTTCTTCCAAAACCACCGGGCACACAACGCGTGGAAACCAGAAATTTCAACAACTACAGTTTTCACAAGGTAACCTTGGGTAAATTTGGCAAAGATGTCGTATTCAGAATAACAAAAGCTACCAAAGGTTGGTTGCTGATACTTTTTTTAGGCTGCTTTACATAACAAGATTCAGTATTTAAGATGTATGTCACTGCTCACCCTTACACCTTGCTTCTTTGAAGCCCACAGTTAATCATTTTATTCAGCATTTAGTTAAAATTAAATATTTAATACTGAGGTTGTTCTATGATGCAAGCACAGCTAAAATGAAAAGCCTCCGTGGCTGCAGTGACCAGATTTCAAATGCAGGTAGATCAATAAAAAAAACTCAAGCACGGCCTCCATGTGTGAGCAGAATGGTTTATAATGGCTTGCAAATGACTGTGCGCTTGCTGTAACCAGATGTTCTTAAATTATGAATATGCAACCAACTCATGTTAAAGCCAAATCCCAGCACCATTTCTACAGGGAAATCCCAGTAGTTTTTCCTTGTTCTACATGTTAGCTCTGTTAAGGATACAATAGCAGTAAACTTCAGAACAAACGGGACCGAACTATCGGCATTTCATGCACTAAGTCCATTATCACAGCAGGACTTGTCAAGCTAGAACTTCCCTGAAACAGCTGGTGCAATACAAAAATGATCTCCCAGTCAAAAAAAAAAAAAAAAAATTGTCAATAAATAACTTTTAAAAATCTCCAAACATACAGGAGAGCCCCTCTGCCAAGCTAAGGCTTTTTTGCTTCAGCCAATCAGATGATCAGCCCTGACCCGCTTGGAGGCTTGCATCACGCTTCAAACACTTAAAAACATCAATCATAAAAACAAAGACAGGACATCGAATTATACAGTATTAACCTCCAGGGTTTGCATACAAAGACCTTAGATTTATTTATGCCCTAGCACGTTAAGAGCTTCAGTACACTGTTCTTTACACCAAACTGGCTGCCAATTTGATGAACCTCTCTGCCCTCAGCAGGAGTACACTGTCTTTGATTAATGAGCGCACGCTTGTGGAAAAGTGTAAGGACAGAAAACGGGGCAAAATCCACACAAGTATGTCCCTATGTATACGAAAGACCACGGCAATGATTTCTGTCAAATCTGTTTCCTTTTGTACAAGAAAAGGCTGAGGGCTGAGGAGGGGGTTCTGGGGTTATTTTACTGACTATATTTGGATACCACGGACCAGTACTCTCAAGTACCTGATACAATGCAATGCATTGCTTACCATATTATTAAGCAATTTTATTTTCAGTGTTAGAAAAACATGAATTCATTTAATATAAATTAATGAAAACTAAAATAAAACAGGCCACAACCAAAAAAGTTAGCTAAGTATTCAAAGTGAGGGGAAAAAATACTCCCTAGAAGATTTCAAAGTTTCAGCTTCTCGTCCAGCAGTCTCACAACTGAGGTACAAGCTCAAAAACACCCAGGCAGAGTATTTAGTGTCTTTACATCACCACATTTAATATTCTAAAGAAAATCTAGCTTACGATTCCTGTAATTTGCAAGAACACACCAGTAAGGTTCTCTATTTTGAAATTAAAAAATAATTCTTCATTATCATTTCCAACAATTCCAAAGCAGACGTTCTGCGTGAGGCTTCAAAAAGAGGACAACATAATCTGTAGGTCACTGTATTATTTCTAAATCTACTTTCTTTTCCAGGGTTTTATCCTGCTAGCATTACCCAAACAAGTCTTTATACTCAACAATCCCACTGATTTCAGTGGAACCATTACCAATGTAAACAGTCCATCAGGTAGATCAATTTTTCAGATGGTGTCTTTACATTTGCAGTAGTTTGAATTTTAAGGTTTTGTCCGATTCCTCCCTCAGGGGCTAGAAAAATCTCTGCAATCTCTTTTAGCAAACTACCAAGGCTTAACCCATTCAGCTCTTTACAATGCCTGACCTACATCAAGTGAAAAGAATCTTACGCCCTTTACACAGAGAAAACAAGACATTCAGGAGGCCCTGATGGGTGTGAGTAGGCAGGCAACGGGAGAGATTTCACCTTAATGGCAACAGGCATCATCCTTCTGAAAGAATGAAACGGAACAGAGTCGAGCCCGGCACATTTTTATGTTAAGTCCATACTTCAGAGATCATGTCAGAGAGATCATCTGTCACTAGCTAAAGTTCAAAATTGTGGACTTTGAGATTTGTCTTTTCTCCACCAATGCAAAAAACATTCCCACAAAAGGAGAGGAAACTGGCATTAAGAATTTTGTCAAATGCATCAATTAATTCCCTTAAACTAAGCAGGAAAAAAGCCTGCATCCTCCTTTCCTTGTTGACACACTAAAAAACAAGCGTAAGACTTCACAAAGTTCCTTCACCTGGTGACCTCATTAAATGCTTATACTGCAATAAAATTAGTCATAATTTCTCCTCCGTCCCCTAAAGAAAAAATAAATTTAAATGATACTGTAAAATTAGTAAGTTTTTATTGTTTCACTTCTATTGTACCAGACTTTTTAAAGTATGTTGATTTTTTTTCTTTTTTAAGGAATGGCTCAAGACCATGGCATTATGTAACCATAAATTTAGAGGGGTTAGATAAAAGAATAAGAACGAATTTAGCACAGTTAATATGTGAAACTGTGCGCTAACGAGATTAAAGGTTCTACTTTTCTTTTTTAAACTTAAAATCGTACGATGAAGAAACTAACAGAAAAATACTGCATCTTGCTTGGCCCTTCTGCAGAGACTGGATGAGAACACGGTCAGTTTCTGCCCACCTACTGGGGCAGCATTACCCTCTGCAGAGGAACAAACCACCCATTTCAGTTTTCAAGGAAACATATACCCAGCACACTTCAAACTCCAAAGTCAGAGCACATAACTTTTCTTTCTACCTTTACTGTTCACTTCTTGTGATGCTGGTAGAGTCTAAATCCTTCTGTGCGTCAGAGTCCTCACCCGTACAACAGTGAAATTAATACATTCTCATCTACATAAAAGTACTCAGAAACACAAATAAATTAATGCGAACCTACTATTTTCCTTATGCAAATTTCCCAGTGACTCCTTGTTAATTTGTCACCTTTTTTTCTTGCCTGTTCTTGTTTTGTTTTTTTTTTTAAATAAACAGGCAAAAATAGGGTGAGTGGGGTGGAGGAGGATCTATTTTCCCTAGTCTTAATAATACAGTATCCTTCTTGTTTCGGTTTCTAATCAGTAAAGACTAAGCAAGGAAGAACTCCAAAGCCCACCCATTCACTCAGAAAAAGATGCTCTTTCATTCTACCATTACACAGAAAGAATACAATAAAAATAGTTTTAAAGTTAGAATGTAATAGTATAACCAGAAATTTTTGAAAAGCGTAAATGTCAGCCACAAACAGAACATTTCATTTCCTTCTCTGATGAAGTGGGGAAGATCATTTGTACATACATTTTGCATTCTGCATAATGTTATTTTCACCACAGACTTCCAATTTCTTTACAACATGTTGACCAACACATGCTTACTACATTTTGTCGGTGTTCAGGATGTTGTGAACTATCACAAAAACCACTGCTGCCCTTGACACTTGTGTCAGTGTTTCTTCTGATGACAATTTATGATCAGAATCTAGTTTAAAACACGGTATGACATAATTTACTGATGCACTGCAGTAAAAGAAAATTAACTCAAAAGTTCAACCACACTTGGGAGAAAACTGGTAGACTTCGGGAAATCTTCAGTGAGCCAGACTATCCAAGTGAAAAGTACCAGTCTTCTGTCATCTTCCACCAGAACAAATTTTGCTGGTTTAAAAACAAACAAAACACCCACCTATCTGGTTTTATTTAAAGCTACCGCTATTGAGGGGTGAGGGGGTGGCATCACAGTGAAGCAACGTGAACTCGGGGATGCCCTTACTCTGTCGGGAACAAATCGCGGTTTTGGTAGTGCTAAACCTACCTCACAACAGATAAAATCTCCTAACCCCAAATATGCCGCTATCAGAATATTACAAAACTAACAACAGTCAGGTAACACTGCCTCCTTTCCCTAATTCAAGGAGATGAGACAGAGAGCACAAACTCCCTTTTCTTTGCAACTGTGATATTCCACATCTTGTGCAGGAACAGAAAAGTAGCAACAAAGACATTAACAACTGCGGTTCAAGCTGGGAGTGACTGTTCTGTTTCAATTCAAAGACATCACTAATGGCTTCTTAGCAGTTCCATGAAATCAGCCAGCTGTCAAGTCGATGCATCAGAAGGAACAGTTCCGCACTCCCTTAAGAAAAAGCAACACATCAGGATGTTTTGCAAAACATCTGCTCCTTTACACTGTAGCTCTATAATAAAAATGCAAATAAAGACAATGAGAAAAAAGGGCAACAGGACCTAAAGACTTCCATTACTTTTTCACTTGCGTTTTCAGCGTCTTCCAAAAGACCAAAAAAAAAACCGCAAAACAAAAAGTCTTGCTGCACTTTTTTCTTATCTCGTTCTTACATGTTCGTGAAAATCTCCTATTTCTCACCAAAAGGTACACAGCATGTATCTAGTTACCTTTCCCCTAACACTACAGAAATAATTTTACCATGTTACTGACAACCTACAATAATCTACAAGGACGACTCTTTAAAACAATTACTTTTTATGGGAACACTGATTTGTGAGGAAACCAGCACAGTGGTACTTAGTTATTTAAAAAAAAAAAAAAAAAAAAAAATAAAAATAGAATGAGAAATACCAGTACCACAATTCTAGTTTATTTTCAATATTCATTAGCCATAAAACCTTATTTTGTGCCATTCAGAATAGACTTTGGGTCAGTAATGAAAAGGGAACGTTGCCTGATCCTCTGAAGAAACATGTGTTACTCTTCAGTTCCATTTCTGAAGGACTTCATCACAATCTGATAGTAATGCTCCCTTGCTTGCATGGAATTGGTAGCATCTAAGATTAAACAAACGCCCCTTGTTTGAAGGGAACATAAAATTACCAGAATAAAGAGATCCCTTAAAAACTCCTAATGCTTCTTCCATACACACTTTACAAAAATTACCTTGGCTACCATTTTCTCAATATTATGTAGTTTATCGATTTTGCAGCATTATGACGAAAACAGGTACGCAGTTTATTACAGATGTGAGATGGCAAGTGCGCTATCATTTTCTGAAACTACTTATCCTCTGTTGCTCACCATTTATAATCCGTCAAATCTTCCAGGCCTTTGTTGCATACACAATTTAGAACCATCTGTTGTATATGCTCTCAACTATTCAAACATTTTCATCCACCTAATACCCAATATTCACATACCTGGCAAATACTCAATATTCAACCACACTTTCTGATGCATCGAAAAAAAAAAACACCCCAAACAAACTATCCATACACCCCTCGAGGTCAGCATCTGACATTTGTTCCAACATAACCTTAAGGACACTTGAGGCCCATCATTCAGCTAGGCCTCTATTACTTCCTATGTTAACTGTCAATGTTTTTTCCCAATCCTGAAGACAAAGACAGCGCAAATTCAATACAGGCAGTTTCACGTTCTCCTCAGTGTGACTGTTAACACTCAGCAAGATGGACAAGTATAGGAGAAAGAACGGAAAAACAGAACTTCACCTACAATAGTTATTCCTCACCAAGTACCCTGTGCTTCTCGAAATCCTATCATGTGACCAGAAAAACTTGAGATTTAAAAAAAAAAAGTGCAATTGACAAGTAAATTAGCAGAACAGTACTTGTTATTGTTTCGCTTTTCACAAAACCTGACAGAGCTTATAGCCAGATGTAAAGACTTTTTTTTTTTTAAATAAAATTTTTTAAAAGTTGCTCAGTATAGTAACTATGGTTTGCCACTCACATTATATAGTATGCGGAACACAACCCAAACTACATGTAAACATATATATAGGTATTTTCCAAGCAGAACCTTTGAATAATATAGCTTAGTAAGTTTGTTGCTTCCAAATATACCCCCCAACTCTGTCATTTAAAAATGGAACAACTGTGTTATTTCCATGTTCCTCATCCCAAGTGGAAACTGTTTAATCCTCAGGGAAGATTCTGTACCGAGTGTTTCATGTAAACTTTAGTTAAAATTACTACTTTCTACAATGAAAAAAAAAGGCAAATCTCCCGATGATTCGTGGTTTAACAGAAGAACTCTGGAGTTATTTTTTTAACAACCGAACAGTTAAGCAAGCATTACGTATTAAATACTAAAGCCAAGTGATCAACAGAAAAAAAAAAAAAAAAAAAAGGGGGGGGGGGAGGAGGGGGGAAAAAACAACCCAAAAGCGCTATTTCTGTATCTGTTACAAAAGCAGGCACCAGATAAAAAAGTATATTCTTAATGTTCCCTGCACGTGCAGTCTCAGCTAGGAACCTTTTTCTTTAAAGTGCCGTTTACAGCACGTTAGATCAGGAATTCCGGGGGAAAGCACACACTCTTGGAAAAATTCCCCTTAAACTTTATATGACGTCACTGTCTGTCCCTGTAACATTTCTTAAACTTTGAGTCTTACCCAAAAGGACTTTCAGGATTTCCCCTCGTTCCCTCCTAAAAGAGACGGACAGACTTGGGAATAAAAATTTGCCCAAGATGGCGAAAGGCTCGTTGTTTAGAGGGCAGAAAAATGGAGGATATTGTAATATACACAAAGGGATAAATTTCAACAACTCGGCCCAGGGCCGCAGCTGCTTGTTCCCCTTTAGGAGGCAACGACACGCACAAAACATAAAGGCAGAGGGGTCCGCAACGAGCCGGGTGCGCGGAGCGGCGCCCGCTCCCGGCCCGCCCCGCCAGCACTGCACCGCGGAGCGGACTGCCCCTCCGCAC
>VWZK01019036.1:31603-57763 GCA_013396935.1 Baryphthengus martii | reverse complement strand
GGGGCCGCCCCGGCGCGGGCGGTGCGCTCGGTCCTCCCTGGCCGCGGGCGGTTTTTGTCCCGGAAAAGTTACCGACAGTTCGTGGGTTTCGAACAGCGACAGAAGGACGCGAGCCTGCATGCGGTCATTTTTTAATGACGACTTTACCGATCGGGGGAGAAACGCGGTTGCCCACCTTAAGTACCTCAATTAGTTCTTACGCTGCAGATTAAGATCAGAAATAAATAAATAAATAATGTAGCAACAAAGACTCTGTGACACAAACAATAGCCATCTACTGAAAAGGATTAAAAAAAAAAAAAAGCCGACCCATTTCCGAAAGAGGAGACATTTTAAACAAGCCCAGCAAATCAGAAATTCACAGTGGCAGCAACATTCAAGTTTTATGCTCCAGAGGAGCTAGATAAATTAAAGTAAAATAAGCAACAACGGCGGGGAAATTAAAGTTATGAGGAAGTATGAAAATTCATCAGCTATTGACACAAGAATTAAAAAAAAAAAAAATCTTCTAAATACCGCCGTTACAGCCTCTCCTGTACTGTACTGATTATTTGTAGAAAAGCAAAACCTGTGCTTCCCTACACCAACCCTTCGAACTGCACACACGGTATCCTCCTCTTTTTTCCTTTCTTTGGCATAGTCTCAAACTGCGGCAGGGTTAAAGTACACTTCAAGCGTCAAAGGACTGCTCCCGATAAACCGTAACGCTGTGTATTTAAAGTTATACCACAGCGCAAGGAAGAAAATCTGAGTTCCGTATGAGCTAGTCAAAATCATACTTGCGGGAATCAAGGATATGGACAGCTTGTTAATCACACTACGTATAAGCATTTCAAAAATCAACATTATTCCTAAATAAAGCTGATCTCAGCATAAAGAAATATGCGTATGTAGAAAGATGCCATTGTTTTCTGTTTCCTCTTCAGCCACAGGCTGTGATTTTAATTGTGCTGGAGGATCTTCATTAGTATTAACACATGGGGAGATTTCACAAAGCTGCTTCATTAGGAAAAAAAAAAAAGCTTGGCAGACTAGCTCTTTTTGCATGCAATGAGAATGTCAGCCTTACCTCGGTCATTTGTAACATAATAAGTGCAAGCACAATGATTGCAATGCAGGAGCGCTTGGGGGAGGGCAAAAATGCTGCCTAATACGGATATGAGGAAAGAAAGCTTCTCATTACACAGTAAAATGTATGCTAAAAATGAGTGAAGATGATGTCTCGTGAGACCCATGCTAAATACATTAATGTGTTGATATGTTTTTAATTTTCTTTTTTTTTGTACTAGTTTATTTCATTCCCAGGATTCACATCCAGCAGCAAAGGTTTGCTAGCATTTATTGATTTTTTTTTTTTTTGTCCACCACATTCCGGGAATACAGATTTTAATCATTTCTCTACACCACACTCAGTAATTTCATTAAAAACTGGAACCTTCCATCCCCAGAAAGGCATTTAATTTCAATGACACACAATTTCTTTTAGCAGCAAACTGTCTCAACAGTAAAAGCTGGCCTAAGGTTCAAATGCATAATTTAGTCCTGAGTTCTCCATGCTCTGCATTCCTTTGAAGCTATAATTTGAATAACTACCTAATAACTGTAATAAGGACAATGATTTCCTTATAATACGTTATTAACCCGTATTTAATTAACTTGGAGGCCAAGCTCTGTACATGTTTGATTGGGTCAGTACCTCTCTAACCTCAAAATTTACTAATAATGGTCTTGAAAAAAAAAGAGTGTGGGATAAGAATGAGTATGGGTACAATAAATAGCTGTTTTGCTCAGAATGTTATTCATCAGAAACTCATGCATTTTCCAAGACGACAATCTTGTCACTCAGGAGAGAACAGGATTTTATAAGGGGAATCAAACAATGGATTTAGATAATTCACTATCAGATTTATTGGTTGTTATGTACATATTTAATATCTCTGCTTGAAATATTTTAAATAAATTCTAGTCTATATTATTATTACAACTACTCTAAATAACCATTCTGAATATTTATTGTTTTTTTGCTGCTCCTAAGCCAAACCATAACATCTTTGGAAAAAAAAAACCCGTGCGTATGTTTGGAAAATATTATGTAGTCTGTGTTTTCTGTAATGCTCAGCAGGACAGAAACTAATCAACTTGAACATGGAACCACAGGTCCCAAACATACTTCTCTTCACAAAGTTCGGTCAACTATCCAAATTTAAACCATAGGGATATACTTGACATCAAATTATGAACCTTTCTAATTGCACAGAATATTAATTCGGTCTCTGGTCAACAACTTAAAATAGTTTAAGATAACTACATAGTATCCTATAGTCTACACCAAAATATGTCTTTAAAAAGTTGTCGTTTTTCCGCTGGTCACAAACAAATCAAGTTTACTACTGCAAAACTTACGAAGGTTTTAAAAATATATTCAAAATTCCTTTGTTTTAATATGCTTATTCAACAGAAGCTGTACTTAGCGGATGCTACTGATGCATTGAAAGTGATTAACTATTACATCAGAAGGGTTCCTAGCTTTCAAATTTGGCTGTTCTCCCCCAGGCAATATTAAAGCTGTAATGCTCAATTTTAGAAAATGCAAATTCAAACTACAGCATGTATATTACAAAAATGAGATTCTCGTTTCTTTTGCTTTCTTTGTATGATGACTTAATTACAAATATAGTTAGCCTTCGCATTCTCTTCAGGCTTCTTGTATAAACGCCATAAAAAAAACCCCGAACCAACAACAAAACAATACACATGTCAGAGTATTATTTTGTCGTTTCTTTTGTCTTTTCTGCTATGCTTATTGACCCCATCATTAATATTTCTTTAACTAGCTGCACCCACCAGTGCATTCATAAATTTAATTGCTGAGTTGGGAGAAAACAGAGATAAAATCAAGTAAGCCCCAAATTTACAGACATGTAACCTAACATGTCTTAATTTTAATAATTACACTGATGTCACTAGGACTATTTACATACCGTGCATAAATGTCTGGAAGGTCAGGCCCGAAATTCCTAAGGGACTACGTAGGTGGAGTTGCCTGTAATGATCTCCCCAAAGGCAAAGCCAGTTGAAGAGGTTCCTCTGCCCTCCGCTCCTATTCACAGGTTAGCAACGCAGGTTTACAACCCTCCATTTGTAGCAATTCAGCTGTTTGCGGGGCTACGCTCTGAAGAGAATGAGGAAATTTAAAACCCACACAAACATTTCCAGACTCCGATCTTGAAACGTGGTCTATTCTGGCAGAACTTCTTACCCACCCACACAAACAAAAAGTCTTTTAAAGCATTTTAAAAGGCTGTGCAGTATTCACTAGAATGGCTAGAAACTGTACTATATACCTGCATTAACAGGTGTCCTAGAATAGTGTTTGCAAAGCATGTATTTTATAATTTATTTATAAAATATGTTAAGATAGATTTGATGCACAGTAAGGACCAGCAGAAAGTTACCATCTAAGAAAAAATAAAGTTTTTGACTTGTTAGTAGGACTGTCATTCCTCTGATGAAGAGTAGAAACAGTTACCATTTAATACATGCTATTAATAAAAAATATAAAGGCCGATTTTCATTAAAAACCTGAATATATCATGCAATTTTGATGTGCAATCTATAAAACGTTACATCCAAAATAGTAACAGCATAAAGCAGTTAAAAGCATGGCCTTTAGGATGTTTATTTTCATCACAGCTAACTTGTCAGCATTGCAGAGGCTGTGCTACCACCCTCTGACGGCTACTTATACAAGTTAACTTGTCCAAGCGCTCCTGGCTTTATGCTCTTATGCTCCTGAGTTTATTATGTCATCCTAGAGTGGTCAAGTGAGAATCTACTTCTCCTCACTATAATGAAAGAGGTTAGATGTATAAAAGGCCAAGGAATCTTTAAAAGCAGAAATAAGTTCATATGAAAATAGCTTTGCAACTGGGCTGGTGTGTTCACGACGAAGTTGCTTCCATTAAGAAATGCTGTTTAATTGCTAAAAATGAGTATGTGTGTAGCTTTTCTTCCAAAGCTTTACAAAGGTGCCGAGACAAATGAATCCCCAGAAGAACAGCTGTAACTGTCTGCAGAAAACACAGATTTGAAGTCAGGTGATCAGAACAAGGACCAAAATAAGAACTTCCAAAGGATGGGAAAGAATCTAGACTGCAACTTCGCACATGCTATTGAAGCCTAAAAGTCTTCCCTAAGGAGCTTCTGCACCAGCCTGTGTCACAGACAACTTACCAAGTACACTTACTGGAAAATGCACTCTGGCCATCACACGTCTCAGCGGGAAAGACAAAATTAGCAACGAGTTACTTCCCTTCAGTCCTCGATTGTTAAAAGATACTTCTGCTCTTCTCAAAAGACAGAGAAATGTTTGATTTCTTCTGCCCACCCCATTTTAGCAGTGTCTCGTACTCCAACCTTGCCTTCCATAGCTCCTCCAGCATCTCTTTCATGTCTTGGGTTGCCTGAAAGCCCAGAGTATGAAAAGAATAGTATTTTAGTTAACCAACTTGATCACTAATAAGAAATGTCAGTTTACTCTAAACAATTAAACGATTAAAACCCTTTAAAAGTAGATAGTTTAAAAAAAATATATATTCTTCACTATATCCCCTCTATACTGCTATTGTGGTTCCATTTTACAGTTCAAATACGTGGCACTGTCTTGTACTCAGAAGCCATGTTTGATTCTAAGTACTAGAGTGCTTTCAACTGCAAGTTATTTGGGCCATATATCCAGAATGTAATGTTGACCCTTGGAATGAATGAAAAATAAGGTCATTTAATTTTTTTTTTCAGTCAGGTAATAAAACACTTCTACGTTAGAAAAGACTTAGGTTACTTGTTCTATTCACCTGGAAAAACACCAGACTCACCAATGGTTATGTTAGCAATTAAGGTATGGAAAATCTTTTATTACCATGAGAACACATACTACTCTATCAACATCTTCGCAAAATAAAGTGCCCAAAAGTGATACATAAACACTAAAAATCAGGGGGAGGGAGTGTGTATGATTTTTTTTTTCCTAAGGCTTTTTATAAGAAATAAGACAAGCAAATACCAACTTGCAAATCCATTTAATTTTTATCTTCTTAAAAAAAAAATCAGATACTTTTTGCTATTTAGATGCATTTGGCATTTCTCCTCCACTGTATAACTCCGCAAAATACCTTGTAAAATAGCTTAATCTTCTTTATGTCTATGAAGCTCTCTTTTTTTCTGGACCAAAGCTGAGTTTTCTCTGATCAAAGGGTGCAATGTGGATTTCTTTTTTTATAACCCGTGTTGCTTCTTTAACCACAAGGATTCAAAAAAGCCCACCTCAAAATTTAGTGTGGATATATAGCAATTACACCCACAAGTGAAAAGAAGCTCTTTCTGGAGAGGAGTACAACAGCTGTCACACAGCAGAAAAGACTGCACAGTGGTTTAGGACAGGAAGTGATGGCATCTCTTATTAAACTATAGCTAAGCAGGAGATAACCTTATGTAATCAGCCAGCTTGGAATCTGGCCAGGGCACAAGGATTAAGAACTCTTGCAAAAAGTTCCGTGCATACTCTTTGTCAGTCGTCTGTGAACTTAATTTGAAGGCACAGCGTATTACTACTGCATATGTAGTACAGTATGTACCAGAAGAAGCTATGATGAACTTTTTTGTCAGTATACACACATCCAAGTTTCACTTGAGCTATTAATAATGTTACCTTTAGTGTACTGAAAGTTTTATCCATAAAATAATATGCAGTTGGATACCCCTAAAGCTACGTCAAATGTATACATGTTGTCTAGCTGATTTATAGTATATTAGAACAGAATAATGCAGAATTTATTTTCAACACTCACCAATACTGTCATACAACACAGATGGTTGATTTTTGGCTAGGTTTTGGTGTTTTGTTTTTCTTCTTTTAAAGACACGCATGCTGACCAAATTTTATTTGGTAAAGATCTCTGGTACCTACAAAGCGTCTTTGCTTATGCAGTTCAGATTCTTAGGCTTCTAGCTCTTCTCTTAGTCTACTGTGTTTACAAGTCATGTTGCTAAAGACACTATAAACACACGTTTACCCTTGAAGAATCTGGTGATGCATCCATCAGATAGAAAATATATAAAACAGAAAAAGGATAACAGCACAAAAGCTAATCTGGGGGATAAATTGGATGAATTTACAAAACCACATATGCTCATACCAAAATCCTAAAATACCATTCATCCAATACACACATGTTTGTTTGATTAAATTAATCCCTGGTACCTTTCAGTTACAAAGGCCTCTCTTAACTACTTCTTCCCAGAAAATGATTTAACTTAATCTAGTACTATATCACTGCAGATAACTTCATTGATTTGATTAAATATGGCAGACACGATAACAGGTGAAGTAATTGAAGACAAAGTATGCAATGTGACAAAGTGCTCTGACTCGTCTCTTCAGCCATTGGGGTAATACCTTTTCCTACAAAACTGTTAAAGCAATAGAGAGGATGTGAGTCTAATGTCCAAAGAGCGTCCTTAGCATAAGGCAATCAGCCCGTTAGTACATTTCATTGTTCCCCTATATGATAAACACTATTCTAGATGAGAGCTACATTCAAAGGTAAATTATACAGTGAACCTTAACAGTTATATTTACTTGTTCTTTCTTCATTGTCTCACAAACAGCAACCCTTAAATTTGAAAAGTGCTAATGATTATGTCCTTTTTATAGGTAAGGACTGAGGTAGACAAAACTAAGAGCTGACATCTTAAGCTTGCAATTCTAAGTCCTGCAGTGTTCCACCTTCCAGTCACTAGACAGAAATCTTTGTAGGAAAACTTTTGTGCTGAGCTTAGTTGTACGTATTGGTAAAGGAACACACATTCCAGAAATCAATTGTTTTCCGGGAATTTAGTTGATAATAACACAGTTTGTAGAAGAGTTCAGTAGTATTCTTCCTGAATGCAATATTGACTATTGACATTTTTAAACACATTTATCCTACTTCCTTGCCTTCAGAAACTCTTGCTAATCAGTTTCTTAATCTGAGCACATTTTCTGCATCATCAGTTCGATTTCTTGACTTTTCACACTCACTCAGAACCCTCAGAACATCATCACCATGAATGGCACAACATAACCCAAATACAGATCAGGCTTCTTTCAGGACTACAGAGCACTGAACTAGAGATCTAGAAACTTGAACTTGAATATTTTTCAAAAGTGGTTCTCAAAGAATCAAAACATGTATTAAGGAAATTTTACACTGTTTTGTACATCAAATAACTAACATTTCTTGATATGAAAGTAGTCACGAAAAGGACCTTTTCCTTACTAGTGAAAATGTAAAACACCCTAGGTTTATTGTTATATAGTCAGGAGTATTTTTGGCGAACAATTGTAACAAAAAAAGCTACTTACTGTAACTGGAAGTTACAGTAGAGTAGAAAGCTGACATACACATATTGATAACTCAAAACTTTCAGTCTTGGCCTTCCTGCTACTTTTTCCCTTCTTCTCTTCCCCCAGATTACATTCACTTCCTTTGTTGAAAGTTAAAACTGCATAAATTCATTACTATCCCCTACAGAGAGCTTTTGGCAAAGCTCTATGACAAAACCTTGCCTAAAGCGCTCGCTGGCATGGTAAAACAACTACTTTGTGGTTCTGTGAAAGCACATAAAAATTCTCATAAGTGGGAAAAGTGTATCATGTTTGAACTTTTTATGACTATAATAGATATAATCCTCAAGTTAAGCACATGAATCCAAATTTCATCTTCTAAAAATTATTTTTCTGATCACGGAAGTCAGTAAAGATTCCTTTAATGCTTCTTATGTCTTTTTTTTTTTTTTTAGCGCAAACAAAAAAATACTAAAAAAGGCCCTAACAAATTCCACAACATTCCAAGTGTCTAATCTTGAATTTCACTGTTAAATCATACTCAGTAAATATAAATACAGCTGCATGATAGATGATATTAAAGATTGCATATATTCATAAAATGTAAGAGTTAAAATAGCTTCAATGCTTTCCCCAGCATTTTTAATACACTATATATACTAATTTCAGTCTCCCTTTCTGTGTTACTTCACAGGCTAGCAAAAAATTTAATGAGCTATTTAAAAAAAAACCAGAACAAATAGTGGAATACCTACAGCATTAATTGCTAGACCCTGCAGCTTTTCTCTGATTTTACCACCTTCATGGCCTTTGGCCCACATTCGGCCGTGTTTTTGATTTCTAGCTGTGGAAGACAGAAGACAAACTAGATCCGACCTGGGTTTCACAGTCCTACGCCATCACATGTGAAGCATCAAGCCAAGGAGCATCTCAGTACACTCAGTACCCCTGAAGCCCCAGGGCAGTGAGTCTCCCAACTGGCCACCTCCTCCCTGACACTCAAGGCCCAACATAAGCTCACATAAGATGACATGAGTTTCATCTCGTTAGAGACAGACAGAAAGAAAGAGGGACCTCGCTGCACCTGACACTCGTGGTATGGCTCTTGCACACCCGCAGGTGCCGTGCAGCCCTCGCACAGGGCCCTCGGCCACCTGCTCACTCTTGCAGCACGCGCTTGGCCACAGCGACCAGCCAGCCTTGTTTGAAGTCAGGCAGCCGCACAGCCAGCCTGGCTGTGAGGGGAGGTGCGGCCTCGCTCCCACTTGTGCACTTTTACAGCACAGCGGCAAAACCGACAGAGAGCTCTGGGCTTAACTGGCCCTTGCTCTTCCGGAGTTTGTGTTCCCACTACCAGACCCATCTCTGAGTGCCTGAAAACAGCTGGGTCCAGGTTCTACCTTGGTTATTAAACCATATCTCCATTTGAAGTTGGCTTTTGCTTGTATAAGATCGACTGGAAGTGACCTCACACTCAACTGCAGTGGTTTATTGCACATTTTCTCACTTACCTCACTCCTTGGCAAGGATTCTTCTAAACAGAGTGAAATCCAGTTTATCCTCTTTTGTTTAAAATGCGTGCAGTTGTCAAATAGGGCAGTGCTTCTGAATGAGTCAATTTGCGTACATAAAAAGTGTTAGGCAACAGCAAGTAAAATGCTTAATGTAAAATATGTGAATATTTAGAGTAGGTAAGAGCGTATTGGCACACAGAGGAATCAAGGCAGACAACAAGGAGGAGTAGCCATCAACACACACAGTTTAGATGGAAAACAAGAGAGTCGGTTATTTTCTTTTGTTTTTCAAAGCAGTTACACATGCAGGTGAGTAGGTGTGCTTGCTTCTTAAAAGACTATGGCTTTTATGAAGGAACTATGAAAAATCTAGACTAGGCATATCTTTTTTCACTGCTAGATATAGCTCTAGCATGGAACTCTACCGTAAAAGTACTAAGGGTAATATCGGACTCTTTTCGATTTCCTGTTAACAATATCTGAACAAGAGGCTAGGAAAGCAGTTTTTAACATTTTGGGGCAAATACATAAGCTTCAGCTTGAAAGATGTGTATTCGGATGTAGATGCAGTCCAAAATACGAAGCCAAGAACCCTGAGCTGTAACACAGACAGTGTAAAGGTAATAATAACATCTCTGGACTAATCACGAGTGTAAGCAGGAAAAAAAAAAACAAAAGAACCAGTTTTGGATCATTTTCCTTCAAATACATACAGAAAGAGAGGAATAGTTCTACCCATGAGATATCTATGTGGAAATTGAATGAAGAATTCCAATGGCAAAGAATGATAAAAGGCTTCATCTCTAATAGACGTACCTGCTGTCAAAAATTGGTGTTGGTAGTAGAGGCAGTTCAACAAGTATTTCCAGTGTCGAATGTTGTTTACGAGTAAGGACAAACTGCCAACAACAGGCAATTTTCCCATTGCAGACTAACCACAAATGATTTCATTCTGTAAACTCCAGTGCATATAGAAGACAGTCAAGAAATCTACAGATACTGATAACTGCAAGAAAGGAGACAAGGTAAGTCTTAGACAACCTTAATAGTAACATTCTAGTGTTACTGTTAAGAGATCTAGAAGGCTGGCTCAGAAACTGCTAGCAATGAATTCCTGTAGTGGTACTTGAAACATATCACTAAGCAAGTCCTCAGCTGTCTATCTTTTCCTCTATGGGGCATTAAGAAAACCTGTTTACTAAGGAAATGCTAAATTTGAGCCCATTCTTACCAAGCATTAATTTTCCATCTTACAGGGTACAAACGAGTATGTTTCTGCTCCACGACCTTGAGCTGTGGGTTGTTTTTCACTACGATTTTTCCATTCACTCTACTGAAGAGTTTAGATAAAAATAGAGGTGGGGGAAGGTGCTTTGCCCAATGTCAAATGTATTCGTTCAGCTCCTCGAGCCATCCTAACTTCCACCAATTTGTCTTGTCAAAGGAATTGACAAAAGTAACCATGAGTTTTGATTTCTTTGCCCTACTTTCACTACATATAAATTCTATTGATTGATACTATGTCCTTTCATAAAAGTCTTGAGTTCTGTAAGTACACCGGCAGGTATTTTCTACTACCTATTACCTCTTCAGGTTGTCTGAGACTTACCTTGATCACCTCTCTTGCAGTCACCAGCCTTCACACATTTCTTGACTTTCTTTTATATGCACTGAAGTATATGGAATCAAAATAAGTTGTGGGGGCAGGCTCCTTGGTCTAACCAGCCTAAGCCTCGTACACAATTTGAAGAAACTGAGAAATTAGACTTTTTGCTCTTAAGTCTCACCACTAGTTGGAGTTCAGCTAGGGATAGGCTGAAAGCACAGCACGAATAGCCCACTAATAACAATTTAGGTTTTGAAGGGCTGGCTTGATGGACTGCATCAACAGCCCTGGAAATCTTCCATACCTGCCCCTATGTTCTTAAATAATTTGAGTGGCCTGCAAATGGTGTTTATGACATCCCTTTCAATCTGATCTATTTTAAGTACAGCAATGCTGGCTTCACATTCTGGAGCTTCATTTGTAGATTTAAATATAAACAAGTATGCAGAATACTAAGTGCAACTATACCATCATCTTTTGAGTTTTTTTTTTTTCTTTTACCTTAGAAACTCAAAATTCCAAATACTGCTCTTCCACAGGTGCTTAAAAATCCACACCAGGCCATGTTGCTGGGGTTGCTCATATGCACAAGAGCTTCATTGCAAAAGACAACTATATAGCGATCTGTATGTCTGTTATAATGCTTCAGTGCAATAGAGATTTGGATGGCCAAGGGAGAAGCATCTGGATTCCTAAATCCTGAGCGGAAGTTGTAAGAGAAGAAAAAATGAAGAGACCGTAGAAGGGAGAAGTGAGAACTGATAACTTTGATTCCTATTTGATTGGTTTAAATTTTTCTGTAAATGGAATAGACAAAGATCTCAGGTTTAGCTTCCTGTCAGGGACTGCAAAGTTGACTGCTATTAAATGTCAATCATCTATGCATTGAGCAGGCTCGAGGACCAAAAGTTTACATATATTATACACAGTCACGTACCTCTCCATTAGCCTTACATTTTGCTGTTATGTAAAAAAATATTGTCAAGACTGCAAAGGCAAGCTCTCTGAGTTAAGAACAATCAGAACTAAAGCTGCATGTGCAACATCACTTTGGCCTGCTTGTGCTCATGAGCTTATTATTCTAGGGTGGTTTGGTGGGGTGTCAGGGCTGTACACAAAGGAGGCAGTTCTCTGTTGAATCCTTGACTCGCTGCAGAAGTTGGAGCACAGAATGAATGAAATACCAAGTTGTTGGTCTTCAGGTTAAGGAAAATGAACACCACACAGGAGAGCAGGCTTTTTGTCTCTACCTCTCACATGAAATGGTTTTTTTCTTAAACTGAATTTTCAGAGTTGGTCAGTCATCAATCTTTGTTACCTAAATATGCAGCTTGACCACCTGTTTTCTGCAAGTATAGGGTATTTGCAACTGCATTTGGCAAATTTAGAGCTGTTGTTTGAGCAAAGATCTCCACAAAACACAGGTGCTTGATCTGAGTGTCCAAATTGATCAAGCAAAGCTAGCAGATACGTGTTCTGATATGTCACAAATGAAACCCAAGAAGATAATTTGTAATACATACAAACTGTCATGCCAGATCAGGACTACTTATTTCAGAATAGTTACTTCAGAATAAACTGTCATATAAACAGGGTCTAATGCATGGCCTAATTGCCATATTATAAAGAATCTACTTTAAACGCACATCTGCTCTTGTTCCAGATTTTCACCTGTAAAAAAAATTCATTCCTTATAGCCTACTTCTTGCCTCTGAATTGAGGCAATTCCTCATGTGCCTTTCTAGTGTGTACATTGCTGCCATACAAGAAGTATAAGCTTGTTGTCCTTCTTCAGTTTGTACACACAAGGAATTACCAATAAAATCTGGTCTTGTAGTTTGACTTCAGTTGCTTTGGAACAGGGCAACTGATTTATGGTCAATGCAGTAACAGACATAAGACCTGTTTAAAATATCTCCTTGTAATTTGATGTGCATTGCCATCACTAAAATTACACAGCAGCAATTTGAGACCTACGACTGGAGAGGTAGTGTCATTAAAGATTCCTGCTCTCAGAATGTTGCCATTTCTGGCAGAATGATTTTACTCATGTGTCTCAATCCAAAGGTGATTTTTATTAGTGTTGCTTTGTAAGCATGACAAGTTAAATAAAAAATATTTCTCAGAGTCTCCACTCTGTGAAAAAGGTAGCATTTTATTTTGTCATTAATTTCAGGAGTACTCTTGTCTCTGTAAATAAAACATTTGGTTTTCTATAAGGTTAGTTCTCATTTAAAAATCCAGCTTATTCAAGGAAATTCAAGTTTTCAGAGTTTTTGTTCTAAAAACTATAAAATAACCAATGCCCTGATTCCACATCCTACCTCCTATCAACCTTTTGTTAACGACAGAAAACGCGGTATCATGGCCTTCTAGAAAAGGGAAAGAAAACTTGGCTTTTCTAGTCCACTAATTTGTGTTTATTGCTGTCCTTAAAGCAAAACTGTTCACCTGAATATTTGTGTTTACATAAGACAAATTCTCAGTAAACAGAAGAATCAGGAAAGCATTATTTCTGTGACGGTGAGAGCATTGTAACCTACGCAAGCGGCAAAGAGGCTCCAGTTACAATGTAAGCAGAGATAGCTGTTGCCATTGAGAACACACCATCTAGTCTATCCATCAGGCCTGGGCACATCCACTCCTGTCATTTTATGAGAGGTCTCTAAGGAAACACTGGAATTGACTTATGCTACATGTTCACAGGAGATAGATATGCATGAAAGAAAAAGCAACCAGTAAATAACTTAGACAACAATTTCTGTCTTTTCCAAGTCCAAAAGAAGAAGATAGCCAGGAGTGACATCGGTGCTGAAAGAGAACCTTACTGAAAAGGCAGCGGGAGGCAGCCGGGTGCAAGGAGAAAGTAAGAAAGCAGGTAAAACTGCATGGCTATTTTGGGGTTTCTGACCTCCACCAAAGATCCTTCTTGATATAAACAGAGGCATGTTGAACAGGAAAAAGCTAAAAACACAGGGCTGTGAAAAAGAATCTCTATCAAAATTTGTTTCAAATACATGTTTGAGATGGACTTTGCTCTTCACTTGCAGTTAATCTTCAAAGCAGGAACAGAAGCCCACCAAGATAGGCTTTGACACCTTTGACACAGTGCTCTCAAGCTAACAGACCAGCCCAGTATTTAAAACTAAGCAGGTATGTTGTCTTTATAGAAGACTCAGGTGTAAAACTTTTGGCAGTCTTCTAGACAAAGCAGACAATTGTGTCACACACTGATTAATAGTTTCTTTTTAAGTAACTGCTAAAAAGGTGGCAGTTAATTCCTGGAATTCACATGTTTTTCAGCAGTTTGGAACTAGCTTTTTTGCTGGGTCCTTAATGGATGCATATGATCAACTGCAGACTCCTCCAGATTACGTACATATTGCTACCTGTGTTTTTTTATTGCAGATGATTGGAGAAGATGCTGGACAGATTACAAATTTTTAATAAAATAGTTTTAGTACAAAATGGAAGAAATGTCCTCAAAATAATATGACTTACCACTTTTTGCACTGCTCCTGCACTTTCTTCAATTAACTTTGTTTCCACATGATAATGTGACTTTCATGTTTGCTTGTTATTTTTGCTTTGACATTAACCAGTTTCTCATGACTCTTGAGTTGTCGACTAACAGGATACTTTCTTTTCTCATCAGCAAGTACTAATGGAAAGAAGCACGTATTTGGCAAAAGTGGACAAAAAAGTAGAATAAGTAGTTGTATATTGTTAAGAGTATACTGTTAAAAAAGGTACCCCACTCCATATTTGGAGGGCTCCCAAATCAGTCACTATGTATACACAATATAGAGGAAGCAGAAAACAATTGTTACTAAATTCAGGAAGAGATGCGCAACAGAAGTTGGTTGGAGTAAGTAGACTATCAAGTGAATTATCTTAGCGGGTAATTTTTCCCTTTGTCATATGCCACCTTTTCCTCTGTCATTCAGAATCAATCCTGACAGCGATCATTAGCCTTCTACAGGCAGGGGACTGACATCATGCTGCAGGACTTCTTTCCAAATGCTGCTTCAGCCAGAACTGCCATGTCTTGGCATGTAACGACAGGTGAAGGCCAACACTGGACACCCCACCAATAGCTTTAGGGATCATTGCCACTGGTATCGCAGGCCAGGATAACAACCACCCATCTGATGAAGAGACTGCAAAAAGCACTGAGCCTATTAGTAAATAAATCTTTGGAAAGCCACAATATAACCTTTATCTTACTCTTAGACAGAAAACAGCAATTTGGATTCTAGCAGAGCACTTCAAATATGCCAAACAAATAGGCACAAATGAGCCCAAGGCTCTGAACATCAGCTTTACCCTTTTGAAAATCCCATGTGAATCTTCAGATGGATCTAAGCTTTTAGGAGTCTAGAACTGTTGCCTAAATGATATCTGGCAAAACTGCTGGGAGTGTAATATGCAGACTCGTTTCTCAGTTCCCCTAATCTGGTCACTCTTTTTTAGTTGTTGTTTGTTTTGGGAGTAAGGGGCATTTGTTTGTTTTTTATCTTGGGTTTGTTGTTTTTTGTTGTTTTTTTTTAAAGTCAGAAACTATTTGGATTGAGGATCATAATCAATGCTAATTGCATATATCTGTTTTGGATAATTACTTGTATGACTGTTTACCATAAAGTAAACATTATCCTTAAGTAGTTATTTTAGAGCTGACAATGATAAATGCAGACTTATTATTTTAAAGGAATAGTGCATTTATTTTCACCTCTCAGCTCATAGAGCTTGGTGACAGAACTAAAATCCCATGTTCTTTTCCCCTACATTATCTCCTCATATGAAACTGCCAGTCATGTTATTTATTAAGGCAAACAAAAGAACCTATGGTTTTGATATTAAATAAAAGATATTAAGTGATTTAGCTAATTCCATGGATGTGTCTTAAATTGAGAAATTGTGAGTATTTCTTACCATATTTGTTCTTTAGCCTATTAAGTAGCAATAATGCAGAGGCTAAATTACACCTTCCAGACAAAACACATTCTAAAATTTAATTATATCAAGTGTAATCACAGGAATCTAAGTATATTAGCATAAAAATAGTATAATTATGCATAGTAAACAGAATTAGACTGAGTTATCCTATAAAAAATGTAAGATACAAGCTTTCTTTTTGTCACTCTTATTTTGCTCTCCAGAGCTAGATTGAAATCCACGATTTTTAACTTCATAGGCAAGCAACAATCCACAATTCAATCCACTCGTCCTCAAATGCAAATATCTTTTCTTACTGGATCTACATTATTCAAATTCCAAACAATATTACTTGTTCAGCAATATGCTAAACTCTTATTACAGCCTGAGCTAAGACGACAGATGATCTTGAAGATGAAGCAGGAGGCAGTTAAATCCATAACTGACTTCAAAGCTGACCAGGGCTTAATCAATTGAGATTTAGAAGGCAAAAAGAAAATAATGTCAATGTTTATGATTGTAACTGTATAGAAAGTCTGTAACATACTATAGTAAGAAACTTTAACATTGATAATGACATATAAACAAACAAGACTGGTGGTTTTGCATACAGTTACATGGCTGCAATCCTTATTTGCAAGAGAGAAGAAAAAAAGGAGTAAATCTATTAGGTGTAATAAATATGCTCAGAAATTAAAGATAGCTTTTCCTCAGAATATACAATCGATCATTTCAGTGACGTAATAAGTGACTTTGTCCTTCTCCCTTCACATTCAAAAAGAATGCATAAATTACACAAAGTAGTATAATGTCTTGCAGCAAAGCAATTTCTCAAAGGGTATTTAAAAGCAGTTTGAGAGTATTAGGCTTGGAGTAATACAGTTTTTCTTGCTGTGTAGTCTTGCCCCTCTTCACGTATCACTGAGATACAGTAATCAGTAAGAACTCAGCTATGAAATTACTTCAGTGTGTAGCTTCCCAGAACAAGCTCTGCTCATCTGAATGGTTTTCCTCACAAGAGGAAAATAGAAAAAAAAATGCATCAAAATCAGTTTTTACTGTAGCACAAGGTTTCTGATTTCACCAGTCAGTGTTACTGTGTCAACTGGTGCTAATAAATCATTACAACAAAGGAAAAAAAACAACCCATGCTGCACCAGTGATGAAAATGGATGCTAAAACACAAAAAGAAAAAATAAGACGCAACATGATATTGTGTGATTACACACTAGAGTCACTGAGCCTGGAGTCTGTTTTAGAAACCTTTTTCTACCTACGTATGGTATTTGGTATTTTAAGGTAAATAAATTATTGCAAAAGCCTTACTTCTGTTTTGTTAGTGTACTATTTTATTGCTTTATTTCATGGAGATTACATTTTTGGTAGCGTATAGTTTCGGTGAAATCAAAACAAATGTAAACAACATTGTATTGGTATTTGTTACAACCCCACCTAGCGGTTGTAAATTTTTCCAACGGATTCACGTAGTTGACAGCCTCTACCTTCATATTCTCCTCATTTGTTTACAGCAATACTCATTTTTATACTTGAAAATTCAATTAAAACCCAAATGCATTTTATTTACCCAGGCTTTTCAGTATCTCTATTACAGCAGCGATTATTTTAGGAATAGTTAGCAATTTTCATCCTGAAGAGTCAAAGTGTTCTATTACTGCAACATAACAGGCCAAGATAGTACGTAGGGATAACAGCCAAACCATATTGTAGGGATATCCTGTTACTTAGCATTAGCCGAATTCATTGTTGAAGTGGAACTTATCATCTATTTGACAATATAAGGCAACATTACAGATCATTTGAAACAAAGAGGAATAGTGTTAAATGTGAAACTGCAAGAACTAAGACAGAAATTCATACTCTCCAAATAAGGATATAAGGACTACACAAGTATCAATAAAATAGCTCTTGCAAATAACGGCCTAGAAAATGTAATTCCAAATGCTGAAGATCTTGGGCTTATATCCAAACTGAGAAACAAATAGCCTATCACCTGCGGAAGAATACTGTCACCCATTACAGGATATTTTTACTTAAGTTACAGGGAGGAAAGTGCCATCTGCTGAATTACCAGTGTACATAAACTGGTTATTTCCCAGGATAACCTGACAAAAGAACTTTGCATATAGAAATCTTTAAGCACTTGTATCTTAACCATCCTTACATTGGCCTCCTGTATACATGGAGAAGGATCCAGTCTTTAAATACATGGTCACTTTTGCTGAAATCATTATCTATCTAGTGAGAAATATGCTCTTATTCTCTAGTGTCCTGTTTCCTGTCTGCTTTACATGCTATTAAGGTTAAGATAATATTTTTCTTTCTGTATCAGAACAGCAGCTATTTCAAAAAGATCCAATGGGTCATTGTGGCTTACCTGCGCTTCGCGCTGCAGCTAATATATAAGGAAGTATTACAAAGGCATTGACTAAAGCATCATGGACCACATATGAAGTACCAACAAGGCATGAGAAATACATGCAATACAGAGCTATAATTCTTACAAAAGGAAGAAAATAGAATGAAATAGCAATTCACAAAGGCCTTACGCAAACTGGGGGTGCTGGTCAGCAGCAGGCTTACAAGTCAGCAGTGTGCCCTGGTAGCCAAGAGGGCAAATCGCATCCTAGGGTGCATTAAACATAGCATAACCAGTCAGTCAAAAGAGGTGATAATCCCACTGCATTCAGCATTGGCGCAGCCTCCCTGTGACTTACCATGTACAGTTCCAGGCCCTGCTGCTGGAGAAAGATGTGACAGTCCTTGAACCTGCTCAGACAAGGTTAATGAGGCAGGTGACAGGGCTGGAAGGAATATCCTCTGAGAAGCTGCTGAGGACTTTGGGCTTGTCTCCTTTGGAGACAAACTGCTTCCTGTAGCTTCCTGAGGAGGGGGCCTGGAGAGGGAGGTGCTGAGCTCTTCTCCCTAGGATCCAGGAACAGGACACCCAAGAATGGTTCAAGATTGTGCCAGGGGCAGTTTAGACTGGACATTAGGAAGCATTTTGTCATCGAAAGGGCTATCAAACCCTGGAATAGGCTTACTAGAGAGGTGGTCACTGCCGTAAAACCTCTCAGTGTTTGAGACATTTGGACAATGTTGCCAAAAAAAAAAGCTATAACTGGATCAGCCCTGAATTCATCAGGCAGTTAGATTAGATGATCATTATGGGTCCCTATCAATTGAAATAGTCTTGCCAGTTTCAGAAAACTTTTGGCTGAGTTAGTTGTATAATGTCTTTATTTTAAGATATCCAGTCATTTTATAACCTGGCTGATACTTTATCTCATTTGTCATTAAGTCCAATACTACTTAATCACCGATCCCTTTGAATTATTGCTTTAAATGCAGAAGTGAGTTTAAGGCTGGTTTTGTGTTAGACCCTTAAACTGATTTAATAGGTAGCTACAGTGAAAAAAAGGGAGATACTCAGCTCACTTCTGCTCCCAACTCCCAGCTATTTACTCATGCCCTTAACTTATATTGTGACTTTGTTTTGACTTCAATCAAAGTAATACACACACACATCCCCAATTATTTTCAGTAGTGGTATAAATTCACACATGTAAGAATCACAGAGGAGAATCAGTATAAAGGAATACAACCTGTGAATATCTGCTAGTAGAGAATCAGGAGCTAAGGAGGAACAGGAAAGGGGATGAGCAAAGAGACAGGCACATGGAAAAGACAACAAGATTAGCTTTTGATAGTCGTGAGCCACTAGATGAGCTCAGCTGCCCATGGAACCAGCCTAAGGACAGAGAGTTAACACAGTAAATAGTACAAAGCTTATAGCCAGATCTGGTCCTTAAACCAGAACATCTCTGGGTTGCACAAGTACTAGTGCCTTTGAACAGTCCCGTGGCTAGGCAGGAGCAAAGAACCCTGCCAATGCTAGTACAGATCAGTCTGTGGTATCCTTGAGGTATACCCTAAGGACACCTAGAAGAAGATGGAAGTAGAATTTAACTGCATATTAGCTGAGCAATCCTAACTACAATGCATGCTCCTTATCCATAGCAAACCCAAGGTTAGTTTGGCTTACATTGAAAGAGAAAAGGTTTATCATGGTCCAAGACTGAGGCCTCTGCCAGGTTGCACATAGTAAACAAGAAGGAACTTGTTCAGCTCCAAGAACTTGTTCCTGGGGATAAGTCCTAACTCAACACATTACACGTCTCCCACTCCTAGCATCCAGATCACAAGCACAGGTGTAGTCTTGAGAAACATAGAAAATAAATATAATTGGTCTTATGTACTTGTCGTGGTGCAGCCTCTCACTCACTGCTTCCCCCACCTCACCTCTCTGCAGCCTCTTCTGTGAGATGTGAAAAAAAACATCAGGAAGAATAAAAAAAGGTGAAACCCCAGCGATTGAGATAAGGACAGTTTAATAAAACAACACAAAGAGAGACAAAAAACAACAGCACTAATAAAATTATAGACAACATAAGTAATAGAAACCAGGAAGGCTTATACCTCTGCCCAAGACGCCAACTTTCCTTGCTCTGGCCACAGTGAAGCAAGTTAAAAATAAACATCCTTATGCCGACCCAGCCCTCCCCTTATATAGGCGCACAACTTGGTGTGGTATCAACTATCCCATTGATTGGTTCAGTTGTTTATCCCGGCTGTGGCCCCTCCCAGCTCCAGCCCCTTCCAACTGATTGAGCCAACAGCTGTTAGCAATAATTAATCCAAACCCAACCCAAGACAGTACTAAATAATACATATACTATATGCTGTACAGGCAAGCAACATAAGCAGAAATTTCTGTGCATATTAATACATAAAGTTCTTCTTATGTACATTTTGCATTTAAAAATCTTAAGTTAATCCTATGCAATTTAACCTTCTTTGGATAAATTGAAATTGCTTATTTGAAAATATTTAAGAGGGTTTGGAATTATTAGTTATATTTATGTTGATCGTAAATATATTAGAAGGGTATTCAATAGAACTAAGATCTGATGCATTTATACAAAACCATTAAGACTATGTAGACTTGAGAAAAGGAAATGTTGCATAGTGTTGCACGGGTCTCACTGGAAAAGAGAAATGCAGTATACATTATTCAAGGAACCTGACTGTAGACTCCTCAGCCTTTGCAAGATAAAAACATCACTGCAGTTGGTCCAGTAGAGTGGCAAGATCTCAAGGTTATCAGTGGGCAAAACAAGGCTGTATTTCCAAACCAGTTAAAACAACCATCTCAAAATTCTTTCCAGAGAAAACCAGCATGTTTTCAAGAAATTATAAACCATACTTTTCAATATATGGCAACGGTGGTCAAAGCCAAGTTTTACTGCAAGCTTAAGAACATGGTGCCGGTACAGCCAGTATCTCCGCACCAACACAATTGTGTATGTTGCTGCTCTAAACCTCTAGCGTTACAAAAGCACACGAGTATGCTGACCTTTATGGTTTGTGAAAAGTTCCATAACCTGCACAGCATGTAAGATAAGGGCACCTGCTTGGTAATCAGGCTAGAAGACAGTCACAGACTGTCTTACAGAGGATGTCAGTTGCACAAACAAAGCTTATTTATTTGAGTGAAGTCTGCAGGACCAATTCCTATATATCAGCAATCACGCTGCTAGCAGATACTGGATGCAGTATTAGTTTTTGCTAGAATGTGAGGAACATGCTAAGATGTCAATATCTGCACAGGACAAAACCAAAACACCTACCTGCGACTCATTGAAGGATATATAAAAAATAAACTAAAAAGCATCATACAAAGCATAATACATATATTTATTTTTTAATAGATAAGATGATACATATTCTATGGTAAGTGCTGTTCCATTTCTACAACAGCAGGAATGTTGGCATACGTTTTTACAATAACAGTAAACGGGACAGGTCTGTTAATATGTATGAACTACAGTTTCTGTAACAATATTTACATCTGTAAATGGTTATAACTAAAAAGGAAGTTTACAATTCTAAGAGTGAACACATGAAAAAGAGCTCCAGCAATGACAAGGAAACGTCCTAGAAAAATGACAGATTATATCCTTTCCCCAGCAGCCAGCTGATGCAAGACAAATACTCTTCTGCAGTTCTTTTCCAACAATGGTCTGTGTCTGAATTTCAAACCCATTTGTATGCTGGTCTTTGTTAGGAGCAGTAAATTCCTCCCGGTTGCCAAGAAAACCTTATTTTGCAGTGATTTGTCTAGGTTTTTTTGTATTGCACATCCCTCCAGGCCATAAAAGAAGTTAGAAATATTGCAAATGATCGTTTCTGGAGATCATGATCTCCGACCTTTATCTGCATTTAACAGCAGCTTAAATTCCACATTTTGTTCAGCATACCATTCACACAAAAGTCTTCTAAAGAGGCTTCTACCAGCTGCTATTCAGTATGTTAGAGCCGCTCCCATTGTAAAAACCTTTTCTCCCACATTTCGTTGTTTCAGGAGTAAAATGTTACTGGTTGTATTCTTAGGGTTCTGTTCTTATTCTTTACAACTCTAATGAGAAGTGAAAATGCTAACAGTCTGCCATGCATTTCCTTTCTGTGACTTTCTGCCAAGCGCAGCTAAATCAGCAGTCAAAACACTAACAATTTTTATGTTAACAATAAGAATAATTTGCATGGTGGTTTAAGAAAAACACGATTATTTCACTAACATTTTTAGCTCTCATCTACCCAACAAACATTTACAAAGAAAGCAGATACCTCTACCTGTGGTAATTTCTTGTTTTCACAGATTGTGACCGAACCCTCCCATGCCTACTTTAGGAAGCAAGAGATGTGTTAGTAGTCTTAAACTCTAATAATGGAAATGCTAGGAAGTGCTAAATAACTATATTAAGAATACAATTAAAAGCTTAAGATCTATTTTTGCTTGTTCTGTCTCAAGAATATGATGTTATATGTTTACTATTCAATCTATAGATTTGGATAAAACCAATTTATTATTTACAAAACCAACAACTGTGCAACGCATCTAAATGGAAGTCTTTTATATTGCATTTGATGTTTAAAATTAAGAAAGAAATGGAAATAAATTATGTGAAGCTAGTGGAGACAAGGATATTCTTAATTTCCTGAAAAAAAAGATATAAAGTTAAGATGCATGTGAAATAGGAGAAGCCTGCATTTGATTATTCCTGAATGTCAGGTTCTGATTTCCAGGATGAAGAAGATAGTCCTCTGAGTCACTGGCATGTGACCTCTAAATGAAACACAGTAAGAAAGAGCCATAGGCCCTGTATTCAGTAGGACCCCAAGAAGATGGTATCTTCAGGGTGGGAACATGCTACCTCACTTGCAACACTGCATCCTGGATAACCCTCCTACCCCTCTACCTTGTCCACAAATACTTAGGCACCAGGCCAGAGCTTTTAGAACCTCTCTAGATCACACATCTGTCCCAGCGTGCAGAAGGCAGAGAATGATCTTTGAGATTGTGTATAAAAAAGAAGGGAAAGGCATTGACAGCTGCCACTTCCTCTGTGCGTGTGGATAACGGCTAGATGTAATGCATTAACTGGAACTGAAATTAGCACATATAAATTCACCTTTTCTGGATCAAGGCAGAATGATCAAATCTGAATCCCTTTTTAAGCAAGGTGCTGCATATGATACATGGTTTTAGGTACAGTATTAAGAAATAAATTATCTCATTTGTTTTAGACTTGCCAAATCTCACACAAGCTTGCCTAAGTGAAAAAGGCATATATCACTAACTATATATTCTGATTTCAAGTTCAGTCCTTCCAGGCAGGAAGATTCACATTCATTTAGGGCACATGCAAAGCATTAATTAAGTTAGCTCATGATTTGATTATTCTGTAAGCAGTAGAGATCTCTACCTCTCCCTGTGGCTGAATTAAATTACTAAAGTGCTCTATACTGAATCAAATCTCCATCGTTAGAGGACTTAAAGATGCCTATTTTGTGCATGCAAACAGACTTTGGAGATCTGTGGCAACGTCTTTACCCACTTACAGTGGCAGAACAGCCAGTAGTAGATTAGAAAACTGAAATAACTTTAATGAAAATAAAAATAATAAAATGGAATATATATGCAATCAAGTCACCATCACCGCTGATGCTGTGGAGCAGGCACTGCGGAAGTCCCAGACGAGACTCAGTAGCAGATGGGGACCAGATTCAGGAGCTGCATTCAGCTACTAGATTCAGGAATGCACAGGTCAGGACGGAAGGCAGACCGGAGAGAGTCTTCCTCCGATGCCAGCCAGTGAAGAAGAGAGGAAGAGCCGAGACCTGGACTCGCATGGCCCCTCGGTGACAGTTCAGGGTCACCTGTCCCGTCCACTCCTCCTCACAGGTGAGGCCTTTTACTTTCTGCCCCCCAACATGGTGCCTTGGTCTGTGCCTCGATCCTGAGTACTAACTGTAAACATCGGGTGTTACCACTGCTAGAAGCAGGCGCTGTCTGCGAAAATAGGCCATTAACTTCAGACAGTGCAGTTAGAAGAGACTGAGCTGAAAAGTAAAATCACTGGACAGAATTAGTTCCATTCGCAGTCAAACCAGGACGCTACGTTGTGCCGGCACCACCTAATATTCAATTTGCAGGAATTCTTCTTTCTCATCATACATGCTCATACACATTTTCCTCTCTCTCTCTCAAAAAATGTATAGAATATAAACCCACAACAGCATTGGAAACATTACTGCGGTACTTACAAGTGTTTCTCTACTGAAACTAGCGTAGAGATTCCTTGTGCATGCTCTACGTTGGAGTAATACTGGAAGAACTGCAAGACCAGCAATCTAAGTGTTTTGCTTCATAGCCATGTTGATTTTCAGGTAAAGACAGAGACAATAACCACCTCTGCTCCTTCCATATACTCAGGAGATTTAAAGAGCTACAAACTATTAAGAACAGTACAGTTGGAATGCCATTAATATAAAGGACTGATAATAGATGTAGAGCCAACTTCTACATTTCTACCCTTGGAACTGCATTTAATGGAAATGATCAAAAGCTTTCAAGTGGTGGGACAGAATTGTCTAACTATCCTTGTGTAACACTAGATCCAGAGGTAATGCTAATACAGACTAGCAGCACTACTCTTTGTAAGACCACATCCTTACCTAGACACCAGAGCCTGTGACGGGCTCCGACAGACTGTGGTACTAGGTCCATTACTGCAGTATGCACGTAGGAACATATGCTGGATCTGTTTCTGTTCAGAACTGTCAGGTCAGCCCCACAGCATGGTATGCCTAATTGTGCAGGGATAGGACACACACTGCATTTTTACTTCAGTCACACTTATTTTTAGAAAGAGATGAAGGTGTAGCTCTGCTGACATGCAAAGCATGCTGGGCTGTACGGGTCATGACAGGGCAGTGTGGAATGCGGTTGCACAGGTATGTTGTCCCTTAGTATTTCCCACTCCTTAGTCATCAGAAGTAGTAACACCCACGTCTTTTATTTATGAACGTCCTTTCCAACACACCCCCACTCCCCACCTAGCTTCCTCCCCCTGACATTTCTTTTAACATTCATGCAGCAACCCAGAGCTTTGGGCTCTGATGAGGCAGAGTGTGGCACTGCGGAATGGAACAGCAAAACTAAACACTCTCCCAAAGACTCATGACTGCAGAAACCAGACACTTTTATAATAAAGTCTGAAAATACTTCAGGATTGACCAGTATGAAACCATCTTTTTTTTCCTGCTACCAAATGCAAGCAAATTATATTGACCTCACATAACATACTGTCAAAAAGCAGATCGTGAACATCAGCATGTAACAGAAGTGTGCTATGGGCAGCCTGTTCCATTGGGAGACATAAAAATAAATGGGAACATTCATATGGAGGTCAGGACAACTTAGCATGTTCGGTACACAAAGAGCGGGAGAGTGCAGAAGGAAAGGCTGGACCTGTTTACTGGGCCTGCACACTGCACTCTCGAGTCCGCGGCCACAAGCATCACGTGCTGTCTTGTTACCTGTCAAGGGCAGCAATGTTCAAGAGGCCTCGGGCAGGAATGCCACCAAGGATCCTGCCACATCCTGGAGGAGGCAAATGTTGTACAGGGCCTCAGACAAGGAGCAAGAACATCAGCTGTGGCCTGCACCCTGGAGCTGGGCAGAGATCAGCGAACACCAGTTAAGGATTCTATAGAGAGATGGGCCAAGATATGGCTTTATATGAAAGGAAGCCTCTAAGTTCATGGAAAGGACACTAGAAAACATCTTTCCATCAGCCACTGCGGACCACCAAAGATCACCGAAGACCCCCAGGGAGGCCCCGCGGTGATCCGGGCCGCACGCCTGGTAACTATGCATACGGGATATTTAGTTCCCGGAAATAGAAGGAGTACATATAATCTTTCCGTGAAAACTAACGCCTGTGTATGTGAAGGGGGGGATATGAGCTGGGACGGGTGCGAGATCCGGCCTGCCCGAGAGGTGGGGCTCTCGGAGGCTAAACGGGTGTCAGAGAGCGCTTCAGTTACCGGAGCGGCGGTAACGGCCTGAGATTCCCTTCAGTTCATTCAAACCAGACGAACGCAAAAGCCTGCTTGAGATAACTTGCCTGTAGTACATTCTGGGAAAAAAAAAAAAAAAGACACGAAGCATTAAAACCTTTCTTGACCTTTAATAGCACCTGAGAAAGGAGCGCTGCGCCCCAGCTGGGTCCCGCCGCCACTTGCTCGCGCTCGCCGCAGTTCTCGCGAGAGCTGGGCGAGCGCCGGGCGTGGGCGGG